>SNQJ01S0247429.1:0-13063 GCA_010110895.2 Picea sitchensis
AAAACAACATAAAGTATTGTGTCCCCTTATTCATGTGACAGATGGATCCATGAGGAGTCCCAACGCGGGTTTCTAGGTGTCACACATAAGCACCCAACTCCCATCCCATGCAGAGAATTAAATTGGTTTTATGGACCTTAATTCAGTTCGGGCAGGCCATCATGAAGGCTACTAATTACAGTTATTGCATCCATCTACGGGAATATTTAATTATGTGGGACAAGTCTCCTCATTGGTTCACCTCAATTAATCATACTAGCATGGCATTTCAGCTGACGACCATTCGCATACACCACCAAATCCACTCTGAGTACAAGCCAGATAACGATTCAAAGGCGTATGAGTAATCCAAAAGAACGAAAGATGGCAGGCTTAGTTGATTGAGATAAGTATTTTCTCCAGCGAGTTGTTTGTGGCTCCATCAACCATTGCAGCGACCAGAAAATCTATTTTATGGTATATTATGGGAAGTAAGTCCAATGAAACAAATGTTCAATGTTCTGCTGCTAGGCTGATTTCCAAGTGACAAGCCAACAACAACAAAATACCTGTAATTTTTTCCCCTTATATTAATATAGAATAGCTAGTTTACGCACACCCAAAAAAAACATTACAAAGTACTTTGTAAATTTGGATGAAAAAAACACAACCTAAAGTACTTTGTAAATTTGGATTAAAAGAATACATTATTTTAAAATTTTGTATTTTATCCATGGTCATATACACCCCTATATCCATATATAGTAGAGATCTATCCATATAGTAGAGAAGTCCATTAATTTGGAGATCAGATTAGAGATATTTATTTATGGTTATTTTATATTTATCAATTTGGATAGAAGATATATTTATAATTTTTTTAATATTTTTATTAATTTGAATAAAACAAATGATTGTTATTTAGTTATATATTTTAAAATAATAAAAATTTTAATTTTATATTTAACATTTATAAAAAAATATTACCAAATTAAATAGCTTTTATAATTTATTTTATATATTAATTTATTTATTTTTTAATATTAATTTATTAAAACTAAAACTCAAAAATAATTAACACAGATCATAATTATAAAATACTACTATATTTTAAGATAGAATAACATGGTCAGAAGACTTATCAGTTTCTTGATATACTACTTTTCCCAGGAAATAAGTACTATAAGTTCACTTTGTGTGTTTTTCAATAAAATAGATTAATAATAATGAAAATAACTATTTAGTCAATATTTATTTTATGAGTTGTTTTATATTAAGTTAATAAATAAAGTTTTTAATTAATTCATTGTATGTTTTTTAACAAAATAATTATTAATAATAATGAAAATAGCTACTTAGTTTCTAGGAAAAACCTTTTTTTTGTTGTTTTGTTGATTTTAGAAAAGATTTTCACATGGTTTCTAGGAAAAAACTTTGGAATAGGTTGGAAGAGATAAAAGTGTGTCTCGAGTTGAGGGCTAGTGCAATAAGGATGTATGAGAACGTTATTGCTAAGTTTAAAAACACTGAGGGCTGGTCAAAAGAGATTAACTGCAATATCATAGTCAAACAAGGATGTCCCTTGTCCCCTACCCTTTTTGGCATATACATTGATAAGTTAGAAGAATGCTTGGAAAAAATAGGTTGTTTCGGCCCTAATCTCACTGGTATAGTCATCAATCTTCTTATTTATGCTGATGATATCGTTCTTATGGAAAGGAGTCCCCACGATCTTGAAAACCGACTAAGAAGCCTCAAGGATTTTTGCTCCAATATGGGTATGACTGTTAATACTGATAAGACTAAGGTCATGATTATTAAATCCAATAAGATCCCTTATGATACCATTGTATATTAAAACAACAACTTGGAGGAAGTGACTTCATACAAATATCTTGGAATTGATATTCACCACAAGCTCAATTGGAATTATAACATTGAGAAATGGATTATTGGGGGATGGAAAGCTTATTATGGGCTTGAAAACAATTGTAAATTAGTTGATCTTTGGAGTTGGGATAAGAAGAACATCCTCTTTGAGACTCTTGTTACACCTATTATTATTTATGGATGTGAAGTCTGGGGCTATAGTATCTCTCATGAATCCTGGAGAAAGATAGAGCAAATACAAAAGAAGTTTATAACCTATAATCTCAAAATTAAAGGAAATACTCCCTATCCCATCCTCGTCTTAGAAACAAGCCTCTCCCCCATTGAGAACATGGATATGACGAGATACCTAATGTATAAGAACAAGTTAAACAACATGGAAGACAAAAGGCTACCTAAAATTGCTTCAAAATCAAGTCATAACCACCATCGACTCAAGCGAGGATGGCATAAAGATGCCCGGTCTTGGTTAAACTATTGGGGAATGATGGAAGAAACCATTTTGCAAAATAAAGATACTATTAAAAAAACCGTCAAATCAAAATTTAAGGGAAAAATGTGGTGTGATAAAGAGTTAGAGGAAAAAGGAAAATTAAGGTATTATAAAGATGTAATCAACCTTAATCTAGAAGATCAAAATTATCTATCTATTTTGCCAAGTGTAAAGAAAAAAATAATCATTGCTAAGGGAAGAACAAATTATCACGAGCTCCATAGTGAAACTAGGCGTTGGTCAATTCCTAAAACGCCATGGGATGAAAGAGTGTGTCACCTTTGTGACACTAAGAAGGTTGAAGATGAAAAGCAATTTCTTTTAGATTTTCCAACCTATACCCATATTAGATCTCATTTTCAAAATATTTATCACACCACCAACCTTCCTAACATTTTAACTCAACAAAAGTATAGTGATCTTGGAAAGCTTCTCTTAATGTTTTTCAAGCATAGAAACAAAACCAATTCGATCTTAATGGACGTTAATCATCATCATCATCATCAATACTTATTTTATGAGTTGTCTTATATTAAGTTAAGAAATAAAGTTTTTAATTAATTTAAATTTAAATATAAAATGCGATTTAAAATAAGTATAGTATAATTTTTAATTGAAACAATAATAATAAAAAATCCACATTATCTAATAACATGAATCAATCAATAGATTAATTCATATTTATTTATTAAAAATAATTTAAACTTAGTTTTTATTTTTATATTTATTTTTTCAATTATCTATATTTTAATTTAAAAATTAACCATTAATATAAAAATTAACCATTAATAAAAATTAAGTATATAATAAAAATTAAGTATATATATATATATTTTTAAGTAAGAAGTATAATATATTAGGATCCTTCCAAAACTGAGACAAAGTTACAAGATGCAGTGATAGTCATGCTGTAATAGCTGGACTGCCCCAACAGAGGGGAAACCAGTCCAGCCAGCAATAGAGTTCAGCGAACAGTAATAAGATAAGCTAATAAAAAGTGGTCCTGAGAAGATTGTTCATCAACTGAAAACACTACAGACTCAGACAAAATAAAACATTACAGACTCAGACACCTGGTGGATAGTCCGGCCACGTGGCCTGGAGGTCCGTTGTCCAGGGCTCCTCCTCGATGTAAGTCACCTCATCTGCCCACTGTCGGTCCACCTGCATTTTGCCCATGGTTCCATCAGCCTTTGTAGTCTCACGTTGCCCCTGGACCCCTATCGAATCTTTCTCTGCAGCACTGCGTTCTTGCATGCCCTGTACTTGTTCCATCTCTAAAGAGCATTGTGGCCTGTCATGCCCACCACCTGGAGCGGCCCTGGGATCCATCGGGGGGGTCGCTTCTGCCGCGTTGGAGGAGAAAGTTGCTTGCATGGAGGCGAGCGTATGAAGAAAGACCTCCACCTGCTCATTAGTTGATTGCAATCTGAACTGGAGATCTGCCACTCCCTGGCGAAGCTCAAAAAATAGGCCATAGAGAATGTCAAGGTTGTTTTTAAACTACTCGCTGGTAAAAGAGTCATCATCCTCACGCCTGCTGTGCAGAGGACGCTCACCGCGTGAGCTTCTCAGAGGGTCGGGGGTCGGTGTGGGGGCAGTGAAAGACTTCGTGGGGTACAGTATGGAGCTCGCCAGTCTAGGTATTAACGCTAAGCCTCCCAATTGCAAGTTCGTCGGTTCCTGAAGGGGGGCCAAGAGATGCGCTGACTGGAGCGGGGGGGAGGAGCCTTCAGAAGGTGAGTCAGGGGAGAGACCGGGGGCCGACAAGGCTTCCAAGGAGAGCCCCTCCTCAGCCTTCCCCTGGGATGCGTCATAAGGAAGAGGTGGTTACCGACCTGCGAGAGAAGATACATGACACGAAGGTGTGTGACCTGGCGACGAGCAGAGGTTGCATGGAACCGGAGAGAGCTATCCTGAAAGAGCCCTGGCCTCCATGGCTGCACAAGGGAGGTTCCTTCAGCTTGCAAACGGGGACGGGACAATACCATAGCTTCGTAAACCAAATGACAATGCAGATATGGAGAGGAGTGCATAAATGTGCTCTCTAATCACACTAATGACCATTTAAACTAATGGGAGGGTGATGGGTTGTGGCACGAGCCCGTCACGTGGCTCAGTGCCATGGTGGCTAATGCCTTCCCCCTCCCTCCGCCACATGCCCCGCACTAACACCCCATCCGGGGAGACATCCACCAATTCCACTTTGCGGATGCATTACTGGAGAATCAGGTGATCATGATCCTGGGCTGAGTTGCAGTGGAGGTTTGGACCACTCCAATTGGTACCCAGATTAGCTAATTCATCCGCGACTTGATTTGCCTTCCTCCTTACGTGTGCAGGAATGATAGCCTGATTTGGTTGCATTAGATCTGCAATGGTTTTCAGGCCATGTGAGAGTCTCCAGCTTGGCGAAATTCTGTCCGGATTGGCCCCATTTATGATCCTTCGCAGTAAGTCAAAGATGACTTGTGAGTCCCCCTCGACAATTACCTTGGAAAAATTATTTTCCCTGGCCAATTGCAAACCTTTGATAAGACCCCAGAGTTCTGTTGTATTATTCGTCGAGTGCCCGATGGAGCCAACTACTATGACGAGAATGTGCTCATGATGGTTGCGGAAGACCACCCCATAGCCGGCTGCCCCTGGATTTCCCTTAGACGCTCCATCAAAATTGAGTTTGATGAAATCTTCCGGAGGGGGGGACCAAGAGGAGGGACTGCTAGATGAGAAGGTAGGAGGAGGGGAGGGGAGATTCTGAAGAGAAGGAAGTGGTGACCAATGCCGAAGGATGGGGAGTTCAGAGGGTGGACAAGTTAAGTCTGCGCTGGACCAGTTTTGTAGGTGGATAGTCTCTACGATGTTGCGATGGCAGTGTCTCCAACACTGTTGCCATGAGAGAGAGGTGCTTCTAAAGATTCTCCTATTCCTTTCTTTCCACACTTGCCAAAGAATGAATCCAGGTAGGAGTTGCCAGCTACGATTAAGGAGGGGAGAGTGAAAGGCCTTGTCCCTCCACTCCATTATAGTTTCGAGGATGTTGTCCCTGAGGCAGTCTGAGGTGCGCATTATGATCGCCGCTTGATCCCAGATTTGAGCTGTGTAAGGGAAAGAATTGAGGAGATGGTTCATAGTTTCCTCTGCTTCTCCACATAGTATGCAAAAAGATGGACCCACAAATCCTCTTTTCGATAGGTTGTCCCAAGTGAGAATGTTGGAATGGGAGACCAGCCAAAGGAAAAGAGTGATTTTGGGCCAATGTTTAAGACTCCAAATTTTGTTCCAGATCTTCAAAGTTGGGAGGGGGTTTGACTGGGTTTTAATTTGGTATGCCTCCCACGTGCTGAAAGTACCCTGTGGCTTGTATCCCCATCGAAGAGTATCTTCTCCAGCGATTTTGGGTATTTTCCATTTAGCCAGCTCTTCTTGCAAAGGCGTCAGCTCTAAATGTGTCTCCAGATAAAGGCGTTCCCTATCCAAGTGCTAGCATCTCCAGATGTCCTTCGTGGGATGGTCCTACCAGTAGTCTTATACCCTTGTCAGGCCTGACCATGTTGCTAGGGCGCAGATGTCACGGTCCCATTCTTCAGCATTCAGAGCTAGCCACTGCTGCCAGGAGTCTTGCCAGAAAAGAGTCGTTTCCCCATTGCCAATCTCCCAAAAAGCGTGCTTAGTCACCAGCTGTCTGTTCTGCTTGGCCGCTGTCCAGATTAAAGAGCCTAGATTGTCCCCATTCCAGCGAATTAAGTTCTTCTCAGCCACATTTGGAGCATATTTCTGCCTCCAGAGCCTGGCCCATAGGTCCTTTGGATTTTTTAGCCAACGCCACCAAATCTTGGCGTTGAGGACCTTGTTCAAGATATAGGGGTCCCTTAGTCCCAGTCCTCCTTGTTTTTTAGGATGACAGAGTTTATCCCAGTTAACTAGTGCCATTTTCTTACCTTTGTTGAGGCCTTGCCAGATAAAGTTTCTCTGTAAGTTTTTGATGGCTGTGATGACGAACTTCGGGGCAACTAACGCTGAAAAAGAGTAGATCGGTAGGGCCTGAAGAATGGCTTGGAGAAGAATAAGACGGTTGGGAAGGTTTAAAGCTCTAAAAGTCCAGGAAGAGAGTCGTTTAGAGAAAGAAGATAAGAGGGGCTCCCAAGAGGAATTGTGGAGGGCATTGTTGATCAAGGGGATGCCAAGGTATTTGGACGGAAGGGAGATTCTGTTGAAACCCAGGATAACCGAGATGTGGTGCTGAATCAGTGGGGGCGTGTTGAAGAAGAAGATTTTAGACTTATCCTTGTTGCAATCTAGGTCTGAGGCTTCAGAGAAGGTCTGGAGGATCTCCTGGATAGAGCTGGATTCACGGACAGTAGGGCTGCCCATTAGGAGGGAATCATCCACAAACTGGCTGTGCGAGATAGGGGGAGAGATGTCGTGTAAGGGTAAACCGGTCAGAAGGTTATTTTCTAGGGCCGCGTGAATGGAGCGGCTGAGGCCTTCAGCCAGGATGATGAAGAGGAAGGGGGAGAGGGGATCGCCCTGTCTAATCCCTCTGGAAGGGGAGAAAGGTCATGAGGGGACCCCATTGACGAGAATAGAGAAGAAAGTTGTGGAGGTTAGATTCATAATCCACTTTACCCAGTCCTGATCAAAACCAAAAGCCAGAATAATTGCTTGCATATACTCCCAACTTATCTTATCAAAGGCTTTAGAGAGGTCTAGCTTGAGGAGCATACCTGGAGTTTTGGTCTTTTGAAAGGAGTGAATTACTTCATGGGCCAGGATAACACTATCCAAGATTTGCCTACCTTCGACGTAGCCGTATTTATCAGGGGAGATGATTGTCGGTAGGATGGCCTTGAGTCTGCGAGCTATTACCTTGGTGAGGAGTTTGTAGATGACGTTGCAAAGAGCTATAGGCCTGTACTGCTTGGGCCAATAAGCTTTCCCCTCTTTGGGAACCAGGGTAAGGAAAGTGGCATTGAGAGATTGGAGGACCTGTCCAGTGGCTCGAGAGTCTTCCAGAATTTCCCAGACCTCGGTCCTAATCATCGGCCAGCAGTGGTGGAAGAAGTCACTAGTGAAGCCGTCGGGCCCATGAGCCTTGCACTTGGGAGTTTCCTGAAGTGCTAGATATACCTCCTCAATGGGGAAAGGCCGGAGGAGAGCCGCATTTTGTTCTTGGGTTACGAGGGAGGGCACATGCCACGTAACCTTATTGATTGCTTCCTGTCTATCTTGGATGGGCTCTGTGAGGAGGCCTTGAAAATACTTGAGCAGGGTCTTTTCCATATCATCATGGGAGTGGATAGTTTCCCCTTCATCCGAGATGATATGTGTAATGTTATTAGAGTGTCACCTTTGGATGACAGTTCTGTGAAAGAACTTGGTGTTGCGTTCTCCTTCCTTGAGCCACTGAACCCGTGATTTTTGTTTCCATAAGATTTCTTCATGTTTCTTCCTATCCTCCATTTGTTGAGTTACTTCCATTTCATGGGCTTTTAATTCCTCTGTCATTCCTAGGTCTCTGATCTGTTGCTGAATTTCATCCATTTGTGCTAACAACTTCTTCTGAGATTCAAAAATGTTGCCAAATGTATGCATGTTCCAAAGTTTAAGAGTTTTTTTGAGGTTTTTTAACTTTTGCTGGAACCTATACATTTTGGATCCGTGAGGAATCTCTGCCTCCCGCCACCAGTTTTGAATATTTGCTTGGAAGTCCGGGTGGTCTAGCCAGAACTGTTCGAACCTGAAGGGTTTTTTCCCAGTTGTAGCCGGGACATCCAGCCATAATTGTATGGGCCAGTGATCTGATCCAGAAAGGTTCATGATAGTAGATTCCATTGTCGTGCCCTCCATCATGATAGTTTCCAAAATAAGGAATCGATCAAGATTGCAGGCGATTTGATGTATTCCATTCCTTTTGTTTGTCCAGGTGTAAGTGTCGTTACCAACCTCCAGGTCGATGAGGTGAAGTTTGTCTATTAGGTCATTGAAGTCGCTAGATTCCTGATCCAACCGCCTTGATCCGCCTTTTTTTTCTTCCAGACTGTGGATGATATTGAAATCCCCCCCAAAAATCCATCTATTATGCTGTGTGAGGCTGGATACATAACTCAGGATTTTGAGGAAGGCTTGCTTGTCCCGAGGAGTGGTCGGGCCGTAGACATTGGTTAGCTGTCCGGGCTTGTTTGAGCCTATAACCCTGTAATCAGCTGTAATGGACCATTTGGTGGTGAAGAAGTTTTCCATCAGCACGGCGTTGGTGTTCCAGAGGATTGTCAGTCCTCTAGCCATTCCTGTGGCGTCGATTGAGGCCGCGCTTCCCTGCCTCCAGCAGTAGGGAAGTAGCCTATCAATTTCTTCTGAAGCGCATTTTGTTTCCTGCAATAGAACAATGTCTGGTGTTTCCATTGATATCAGTTCTCGTAGCATTTTTTGTTTGCTACATCCATTGAGACCTCTGATATTCCATGATATGATATTCATGATGATGGAGGAGCGGAAAGAGGAGAGAAGTTGTCCGAGATTAGGTGGATCTGCCCTTAGTTCACCATGAAGTTTCCTATTTCCTGTATGAGCTTGTTGGTGGATTTCCTCCCCCTTTTCTTTTCATCTCTCTGGGATTTGTTTGGGTTCTTTGTCTGGTTACCCTGGATTCCCAAGGCCTTGCTAGCACATGCTAAGGAACCGGTTGAAGAGTTGAGAAAAACTTTGTTCACCTTCCGCAGTTGGTCCCTGGGTATAGTGTAAAGTTTTTGTTGCCTATAGGCGTGCTCCAAATGCTCCAGATCTACCCCTGCTAGATCTTGCTCCTCCATCTTCATTTCCTCGTCCCCATATTCTATCTCTTTCAAATATTGCAGATCCCGTACTGGGTCTAGGGGAGGGAGGTCTAGTTCCTTACTCTGTGGGATCCGTTCGGTACTTTGGCTGAATAGCTGGGGATCCTTGTCCAGGGGTAGTCCATTCGGATTTATCGGGATTGTGGGGTTTTCGAGTTGATCATGTAAAATTGCAAATTTATTGCTGGTTGAGGGATCTTTACTTACCTGAGTCAGCTTCTTTCTGCCTCCTTGCCGCCTCTTCCTTGGTGGTTGTATAAATCCTTTGTTGTCTTTGCCGCTTTCTGGGTTCCCTTCTTTGTGGGCCGAATTGAGAGGGAATTATCTAAAGAGATGACCATGTTCGTGACATTTCCTACACCGGAACAGAATATGTTCATAGTCAATAGTCTGAGACCAGTCCTCATCATGATACTCCAGCATGATGGATCCTGGGAGCGGTTTTGCTATGTTCAGATACACACAGATTCACGCGTAGGATGTGTAGCGCCGCTGCTTGGTGGCTTCAGAGGACTTAACATATATGCCAATGGTGTTTCCAATGCCGGCTAAGACCTCTTCTAACCAGAATTCCTGGGGAAGAGAATACAGTTTGATCCAAACTGGCGCATGGGCAAAGTCTTCCTTCTCTAGGATGAACTTTTCCGTCCAGAATCTTAGCAAGAGTCCAGTCGAGTTGTAAAAGTATGGGCCCCCGTCAAAGATACGATTGCGATCCTCAAGTTTGTGGAGGATTATTGTGAAGAACCCTTTGGATCCCAGTTGCAGGTCGTAATGTCCTTTTGGTTTCCAACAATGCTGTATCCACTTGATTAGATCACGCTCAGAAGGCCAGAGCCCTAGAAATTTTCCCACCAGGGCATAGTCTCGCATATATTGTTTCTTCTCTTCTATGCGAGGCGATCTTATGATGTATTTTGGAGCCTGTGGTGCCTGTGGAATGCATTTTCCCAGCATCCACGGTACTAAATATTTTGTTGGGCCGGTCTATCTAACTGAGTTAATCTCCATCTCCCGGTCCTTGAAAGTCCCGTCCGTGAGAGGCTGTGAGCGAATGTCTGGAGGCGACTCAAAGGTTGGCCTTTTCCCTCCTGCTTCAAGGTTCTCATTTGTCGTGGCTTGGTTGTAGGATATGCCAGTTGGCACCCCTTCCTTGCGTGCCATGAGCCCCCGTGGGGCGGCCGTCGAGGTGACACAGCTTGTGGTTGCGACGGTGCAGTTCTAAACCCTAGTTGCAGACCAGTTCTTCAGAAAAGACCGGCTTCAATAAAATTAAGTATATATTGATGCATAATGAAATGTGAATTAATTTTGGAAACTTTAAAATGGAAAATGATAAGGAACTTTGAAATGGAAAATGATAAGGAATTTTTGAAACTTTTAAAACTAATAATTTGTTTTTTAATGCATTCATGTTTATTTTTTTCCATCAAATCAAATTTAATTTAAGATTAATCTATAACAAAACTTAAATACAAACCAAAAGTATGCATGAAACATTAAGGTGACTTGCATGAGGTTAAAAGTATGAAATTTATATTTTTATTAGGTTTCCACTTCAAGTTTTTAATAAGAATTTATCTATGTACATTGAAAAGTTGATATGGTCTAGTGGCCAGCTGTAACACACCCACTATAACGTAGTACAAATTTTTGTTCTTCCTCAAGGGACAGAATCCCCGATTACCGATGAGGATCCTTTGCACCTTAGCCCTACCGGCTATGCTGCTGGTCTACGTGACCTGCCTTCATATGGCCACAGTCCTAGGCTCCTATCGGGATTTTGGCGTTTTCAATGTCGATGTGCGAACGTCCCCAAGACTCGCGATTCTCTGATTCCCGATGCGCCTTTTTCACACTAGCCCTCCTGGCTCAGCCCCTGGTCCATGTGACCATCACCCTGTGACCACAACCTTACCCCTCGTTGGGGTTTCAGGGTTTGAGATGCCAAAATACATGCGCCTACGGGATTCCCGACTCCTGTGTGGCCCACGCTATACTCCTTCCTGTCGGAGTATCGCGTTTCGTGATTCCAACATGTAATATTTTCACACCTTCGAAAAATATGATTCTCCAATCCCCAACTCCTCGGGATCTTCTGACACACGTCCCAAATAATGGGCGGTTCTGATCTTGTCAGAATATCGCGCTTCATGACTTCGTAGCTTCTGTTGCCAAGATCACGGGCTTCAACCTACGAAACCCCAATACACGATCCTACATGTAGATCTGACGATTCTCCTGCGACCCATATCCAACGGCTACCCTTCTTCCTTGCTCCTCGCGTCTCACGACTTGGAGTACCAAATGCTTGGACCCTTACCCTGTGAACCTCCAAGTTCACGAGATCCCTGGATCTCTGCCACCTGTCCTCCTCGGATGGACGGCTCTGATCCTCTCGTGGCTTCGCCATTCACGACTGGGAGCATCCAACCTTTGGACTCCTACCTCGCAAACCTACGAGTTCACGAGATCCCTAGATCTCTGCCACCTGTCCTCCTCGGATGGACGACTCTGATCCTCTCATGGCTTTTCCATTCGCGACTTGGAGCATCCAACCTTTGGACTCCTACCTCACGAACCTACGAGTTCACGAGATCCCTGGATCTCTGCCACCTGTCCTCCTCGGATGGACGGCTCTGATCATCTCATGGCTTCACCATTCACGACTTAGAGCATCCAACCTTTGGAATCCTAACTTGCGAACCTACGAGTTCACAAGATCCCTGGATATCTGCCACCTGTCCTCCTCGGATGGACGGCTCTGATCCTTTTTGTCCCTATTCACGAGGCTTAACCCTCGTCTATCTCCGTATAGATCTAACGACTGTCATGTTTCCTAGCTAAGATCTGACGGTTCAGATCAGTCCCGATGTTGTGCCCTTTCCTACTGCTCTTTGGACGTGGAAAAACCAACGGTCCAGATGTTCTCATGGAACCTGGGGGTCTATGATTCAGATTTCCTCGCTATTCACGAAGATAGAGGAAAAAGGGGTTAAGGAAATTAACGCCCTCATTTATTCCTTCGATTTAACGATCGTGAATGCCCGCAGGATTCCCCGACAGGATCCCATCCGTTGATCAATACGTATCCCTACGTTGCTACTTCGGGATTATAAGAGGGTCATTCCTCTTCATACATGGTTGTTAGGACTTGCACATTCAAGTCCTTTTTCCAGGTTCTTGGTAAACCTTTCCAAGGAGGAAATCCCTGTGAAGAGGTCTACTCTGGGGCATTTCTGGAGACAGATAAGGGGAAACAAATTCCCGAGAATGGACTGGAAGTCTGACTTGGTTCAACTTACACATAATTAGATTCATTTATCAACATAATCCATGAGTGGTTTTTCTGTTATAAGCGTATACGACTACTAATACTGATCAAAATACCACACAGACCTTCTTATAATGAAAACATTCACAGTTTCACAGCTTATGAGCATAATTATCAGAATACATATATTTTTGGATGCCAGAGGCGAAACACTTATTAGAAGTAACACCAGGTTTAAGAAACTGCTGAGAGGGGTGCTCGTTTCCACCCAACCGTAGGCGTAGCGACTCCCAACGGATTTACCACTAGCCACCCCCGAGCTGAGACCACGATGTTGTTGAGACTGCGTCTCTCCGTCTATCAGTGACCAGGTGCGAAGGTTGCAATCCTTCCTCTCTGCTATCACTCACTCTGCGTAAAAACTGCCAGAGTTCCCCTCGCATCTGCCCTTTCAATCGTCTCTGCCATACGCCTTATCCTCTCGCGAGGTTGCGTGTGGCACGATTATCCTCACTCCGATCAGGCCTGACGACTCTACGGATGGGCGGTTCACCATCCCATCCCTCATCAAGCCATCCGCCTACCAGCCTG
>SNQJ01S0247431.1:0-10319 GCA_010110895.2 Picea sitchensis
GTAAGCATATTTCAGTCATTTGTTATTAATGAAATGAAGTCTTATTTCCACTGCATCTCTGCGTTTATGTGTATTTTTGTATTTCATTGTGTTCCTACATAAATCCGGATCAACATCTCTTCTCATAGATAAGTTGTCACCATTCTAGCGAGTCATTCACTCTATAGTTTTATAGTTTGTGTACATTCTCTCGTTAATAAAAATTGTGCATTATTGTATCTTTGTGTTTATTGCAATATTTATGTGTATCTCGCAATATCTATGAATATTTCATTATTATATATCTTCCTTCATTTCATTCTCAAAAAAATATGTATCATTCAAATAGTTTATGCCTTTCTTTCTGATAGGCTAATAATTTTTCCTTGCCCTGGATATTTTCAATATCCTCGATGTTTTTTAGGACATCTTGATAAGTCTGAGCTCCTTGAAATACAATGTCAAAGGGATATTTTCATGCTGCTAATACTTAGAATATTAACTGATTCACAATGTTCCTTGACAATTCCATAGGGATCATGCCTCCTGAAATTAGAAAAATGGAACCAGGGGCATTCAAGATGAATAAATTCCTTTTTAGCATGGTGAGTATTCAATATAGTATATATTCCAAGATTGATTGCAAATGAAGGCCACAATTTCTTTGAATTCATGATTAAATCATAAGTGATAACTGATACCATTTGAAAAGCAATTTCTCTTAAGACTAGACGGCCTGGAACACACTTTGGTAATAAATGAGGAGTTGACGCACAGCCATAAATTTTGATATAGGAAAAGTATTCATGTAAAAACCAATCCCTAATCCCTTTGATGGCATCTTTGGCTTCCTGAGTAAATTTTGAAGCTGGTTGATTAAATAATAGTATATAGAGGGGGGCATCATGAAATTCGCACATATATCATACAAATACTTCTTGCACTTATGATTCCAGAGTACTAAACAATAGACATGTATAGGCAGTCGAGAAGGAGACCATTTCCATTTCATTAGAGGAAAAGTGTTTCGAGCACATACAACATCAACTTAATAGGAAGACATGAAAAACCCTACACCAAAACCAAGTGGAGCATCTTGTGATTGCTTAACAACTTGATGAATACTTGAGGAGAAAATATGAGTTGAATTGAGAATAGAACCCTTTTTAACGATCCGATGGGCAAGGGGAACTCATTCTAACTTAAAGAGTTGGGCATCATTCTCACCATATAGCCTACACTACATTATTGCCACTAATTCGTAGGGTTGTTTAAAATAATGTATTGGATACAGTCTATTTGACTTTGCCTTGAATACCTCATATCCATACAACCAATAATTTACTAAATCAACCATATCCAGGTCTTGGGCTTTGAAGACTTCTAAAAATTGTTTGTTTAAACTAATTTCAAGTGGTCTTAAATTGTACATAGTAGCTAAATCTTTTGGTCTGAATGACGCTACAACTTTGCGAGATGAACTTACCAGATGTTTTGAGGTTGACATTAACAAATATCCACTCTACCATTTCATAATAGGGAATAATTGTTGGCCTTACAACTATATGGTGAAGGTCATATTTATTGACAGTTTTATATGCTTCTCTATCCAGTTCATCGTCTTCGTGAAAATCCTTGTATCTGAAAACTTTACAAATATGTCCCCAATCCAAGCATCCTTTGTGTCCTATGCTATGACTTGTGTCAGAGAAGAAGGTAGTATTAGGGTTCTTGTCCTCATTAAAAGCCTTATTCTCTACATCCTCAACTTTCTCCTATTTTCCTTTGGATTGTTTAGTCATTTTATATGCATAAAACCATAGTTGTCGAGAAAAATCATAAATATTTTGAATAAAATTAAAGAGAATAACTAATTTAATTAATTCATGAAGATTAGTTCTTACCAAAGTTTACCACTGTAGTTTGTAACAAGAATTCAATATTGCTTTAATGTAAGAAGAACTTCAAATGCACATGAACACAATTATCTCTTTTCTTTCACACGTATAAGTAGGAAAACTAGGGTTTCACAAAACAACTAAGTGTAGTGGATGAACGAAACACGAGTTATTTCCCCGAGCGCCATTAATTTCTCCTACTGTAATTTTAATTCATTTTGGTTGGAGAATTTAAATAAGCATGAAGAACAAATGTTTTTAAATGAAAAATCAATGGGAAAACTCAACAACCGAAATGTAAAAAAAAAGTTGTGTTACCGGAATATGGAATCTAAATGAGCTGGATATAGTAAAAAGAAAGTTTAATCGAAATCCCATATATAGATGCCATATCAACACAATTTAGATTGCTTATTTTCCATAATTCAATGTTGTGAAGATTTCATTTTTCAAAAAATTGTGTCTTTTCTCTTCATGAAAAACTATGTAGCAATTTTGCCTGTTTTGGTGCAGCTTCACACTTTTGCTAAGAAAAGTCATGCAATCTTGTTTAGGACCCGTCCATAGGTTTTTAACCCCATAATTGTGCCTCTATGTGCCTTTTCGAGTTCCTCATAGGTGCACACTACTTTATTTATTTCATTTTTCCTAACTTTGAGGGTGTTGAATCACATTCCCTTTTTTCCTTGTAATATTGGATAATTTATGGCTGTTACTTGATAATTTTCCACATGGTTAAAAAGAACTTAAAAAAAGAAAGAGAATACACTTTAATTTTTCTCAATGAACTTTTATTTTAGTAATTTTCTTTACAACTTATTTTATATTTGACAATCATATCACACATTTTTCACACAAACAAAACCAAACTATAATTTTTCTAATTAGTAATTTCTTTTCCAAAAATTTAAATTACAATTTCTCTCGATGAAATTTTACTTTAGTAATTTCCTTTCCAAAAAAATTATATTTAAAAATCATATCTCACATTTTACACACAAACAATATCAAACTATAACTTCTCTCAATGAACTTTTACTTTAGTAATTTCCTTTGCAACAAATTTTATATTTGTCAATGATATCACACATTTTCCACACAAACGATACCAAACTAAAAAAGAAACCTTTAAAGTCCACCATTTAATGGGTTCTCTTCGTCAAATGATTTTTCGAAACACATTATCTTATGCCCCTACATTAACATCAATTAATGAGAGGGTGTAGTGAAAACTTGGTTAGTCAATTTCATCAAACAAAAACAACATTGAAATCAATTAATGAGAGGGTGTAGTGAAAACTTGGTTAGTCAATTTTATCGAACAAAAGCAACATTTATATTAAGTGTAGGGCTTTGGTTGTGGGAGTTGTGTTTAAATTTTCTAAGGCTATTAAAAATTGGGATTAGAAGTTGAATGGGTTTAAGGATATAAGTCATTTATTAGAGATAATGATATAGGGGCACACATTGAAAGATATGCATTCAAGACTAGCTTGAGTCATAGATATGTGGCATCTCACTATTCAACCTATGAGTCTACACCCCCAACTACTTCTTGTGAAGAGGAAACTTAGTGGCCCATCTTAGGATTTTCCACCACTCATGAGGATTAAAAGTGGTAACTGAGATAGATAGTGCATCATCCCTTACATTTCATCAACTTGGACGTTGCTCACTATAACTCATCTCATCCACACCTTCATTTGGATTACAACCAACATAGATCCATCTTAACCCCAAATCTATCAAGCGCTGAGAGGGATCAAATCTCTCAAGGTGAAAACCTTTTTTAGAGTGAAAAACTTGAGGAAATGTTAAAGGTTTGCACCTCAAGAGATTTGATCCCTCTCAACGCTTGATAGATCCAAGGTTAACATGGATCTATGTTGGTTCCAATCGTGGGCAGTCACACAAACTTTGTGGATCAACAACAATATGTATATCTATATGTCGAAGATTAATCTGATCATTTGAAAGTTATTTGGTTACATCGATTGTTGAGAATATAGAGAGTATGAATCAAAAGTATAGTTAATGAGTTACATGTGGAATATGCTGAATATAAAAAGTAACAATGTAGAATGATGAAAAATGTGATAATAATAAGAATGTAGTAAATTACAAATATTTACACAGTGATCAACCTCAATCTTTCATCTTTTACTTTTCTGCTTTTCCAGGTTGAGCACGTTTTTCACATTTTATATGACTTCAACTTAGGTTGAGCACATATGAATTCAACTTATAATATTTGTTTTGAAATTATATTATTATTTTAGGGCAAACACATGTCATTTCTTCAATTAATTCAATGAATCATTTTTCATAGTATTATCACTAAAATCAATTCACCCTATTGTTTTATGTTATATCACTATCATTGAAATCAATGCACCTTATAGCTTCACTCATTTGAAAAAGTATCTGAAAATCAAGAAGGATTGACTCCACATTGACTAATTTAACACTCCATTGAATTTATGACACACTCCTTGCAAAAGTCCAAAACTTATCGACTCAACCTAAATGAAAGTACAGAAACTGAAAGGTAGATCAATACATTGCTATACAAGGGCCATATTTAGTGTAATGTCCCCCACCTCTTGATGAAGAGGTTTGGAGAGACTCGGTAGTCTAGTCATCCACACGAGACTATAGTCTCATGAAACATGGGGCAAAGTCAGCTAAACTAAATGCTATAATATGAAGTTGACTTGAAAAGGTAAAAAGTAACTCACTGAAGAATTAGAACACTTGATGTTGAGTTAGGAGTTGAACCTAAGGGTTAACTAACTCAACAGAAGAATAGAATGGAGGTATAAAGGAAATCCTAGGGCACACCTCTCACTCGTCTTGGATTATTATTGCAAATTGCTTTTGGGCTCTTAAGCACACAGTTTTGAGGGTTTTGAGAATACAAACCCTCGATAATAATTTGGTGTTGAAAGATTCCACCTATCTTGTTCCAAGCTTGGTCTCGGGGATGAAATACTCCACCCACACCAGTCTACAACATTCATAGGTATCATCACTTATCCAGGACATTTGCAGGTCATACCCTTGAGGGTTTTCAGCCATTCATTGAAGGAAGTTTGATCCAAGAGATTGGCAGGGCCTTTGGACATTCTAGCACTTGCATTTTTCTTGCAGGGCCTTGATCATCAGTTCTAGTGCATTTTGAGAGGGTTATTCTTGTCGAATGATTTCCTAGAGCATTGGCACGATTTGGAGAAAAGGAGGGCACTATTGAGATTCAGATCTACTCAGTTTGGAGGGGTTATACTTCATATCTGAGATTGAGACTTCACCTAGTGACTTGCAATGTCTTGATCTATCTTTCATGGGATTTTCATGGAATTTTGAGGCCTCCTTCATCAGGGCCAAATTATTAGGCATTGACAGGATTCAGGAGAGCACAACTTCACTTAGGGATTCAACATTTGGAGGAGCATCTCTTGGTATTTCGGTTTGAGACTTCAGGAGGGGGTTCTACTCACCCTGATCTATCATTATATAGGGTTTGGAGTAATTTGGAAGCTTCCATCAGCTAGGCCAAAATATTGGGTCTTCTCATCTCTTCAGGAGGACGTGCCATCAGCCAGGGGATTTGGACTTGACCCTAGTTCTTCTTGTATTGGTCTTCATTCTATATTCAGCCTTTAGAGGCTTGAATATTCTTATCAGGAGCATTGTGTAGCAACTCATATCTTATCTATTGGAGCTATCTGATGTTATTCCAGATCTGCATTTTTATTGTATCAGGTTCTTGCTTATTATATCAATAAAGGTCAGATCTATGATGTTTGGTTCTATATCTTGTGTTACTGGTCATATCTTGTATTTCCATTGTTTAGATTCATATATATGCTTGATAACTGAACTATAAACCCTAAGACCTAACTCATAAGTAAACCTGCAAGAAAACACATACACATCAATTAACAGTGAGAAGTTAGTGTTCCAAATGAAAAAATCGGCTTGGGAACATAACAGTGGTATCAAAGCGTTGATCCTCCCATCCTGTGAGGATTAGCGTATGCAAAAGTTTAGTGGAATTTAAATGGGCAAAAGGAGGAAACAGACAGGTGAGGCAGAGGCCAAAATGGAAGGATCAGGTGAGGACAGTGAGCCACAAATGCTAGTAGGGATCTCTAGGGAGCTACAACACTCCATAGAGGTGTCACAGAGAATCATTGTACATCATCTGCAGGAAAACCAGGAGGAAACACGTAGAGGATGGACAGAGATGGAAAAGACCTTAAATATGGTAAGCGACAACCAAGAGTTGATATCACGTCTTTTGATGTAGATGACTCATGGGGGAAAGGGTCCAGAATATTATGCCAACAGGGAAGCTAGTGGATCTCATGGCGGGAACATACATCAGTAGGAGTGTGTTCCCTATTATCATACCGAGGGGGAAATCCATGGAGGGGGAGCACCACATGGACAAACACACAACAGGACCACTCATAGGCCCTATCTACCTTTGTTTTTGGATGAACAAACACAACTAGAATTCTAAGATGAAATGGAGGGAAGTTTTGCACAGTATGTCATGGAATATAACTCACTGAGCATAGCAGTCCAGAGATAGATGAAATTGGATCAGTATTATGGATTTAAACTCAGGGACAAACCCAGGTCGTACCATAGGAGAAACTATGAGTTAGAGCGCAGGGCTGGAAAAACGGAGATCCCCTATTTTGATGGGTCTCCCAAGATGACTGCACAGGCTTGGGTGCAAAAACTAGATACTTATCTGCAGCTTAACCCCATGAGAGAGATGGATGCCATCAAGTTTTCCACCATGTAATTGGAGGGCAAAGCTCATGACTAGTGGTACCATGGGTTATCTACACTTGGCCACAATCAGATAGTGGCATACACAGAGGCTCATTGACAGGTTTGACCACGGGGATCCAGAACTCCATTTCATGGAACTCACCCAAATTAGACAGACAAGATCACCTGAGGTGTATATTGAGGAGTTTCAGAGGATAGCATTCATGGTACAGGACGTGACACATTCAAGACTCATGATGCTTTTCACAGAGGGTTTGATGGAACCCTTAAAGGGTTGGGTTAAGGATTTCAATCCTACCAACTTGCAGGATGCTATATGGAGGACAAGAGATCTAGGCCCAATAGCTAAATATAAGTTTATGCCTAGACCACCTCTAAACACTGGAGGAAGAGACCAAAGACCTCCAATGAATCCAAGAGGAAGAGACCCAAGGGGGTTTGATAGGGGAAGAGGTAGGATGGATGAGAACACAAGGAGGGAACTAAGAAGAAAGAAACTATGTTATACATGCAAAGAGCCTTGGGATCCATCCCACAAGTGCATGGGTAGAGGCAAGGCCCACTACATTGAGGTTACTTCAGACAATGAAGAGGAGGAAGATTTCGGCCACCTGCAAAATATAGAAGCAGATACCACCGAAACTGTTGAAGAAGAAGGTCAAGGTCACGGCATGCCAACATAAGAGAAGGATACATTAGCATCCATCAGTGGGGTACCCAGGTATAACACCTTCAGTATGAGAGGGGTACTATAGGGACATAAGGTTTCGGTTCTCATTGATGGGGTTGCTTCTCACAACTTCATTGATTCAACACTGCTACAGAGGAGGCACATACCCACAGTTGAATTTGAAGGATTCAAGGTGGAGGTAGAAGGATGAAGCACCATGCCCTGTAAGAGGTATATTCCAGGGATGAAGCTTACACTGGGCATACATGGCTTAGCACAGGACTTCTATGTGATGGACCTCCATGATACAAACATCATCCTTGGAGTTTAGTGGCTTAGTTCGTTGGGACCAATCACCACTAACTACAAGACTATGGAGATGTCTTTCACAGAGGAAAGTGGAAAAAAGGTAGTTCTTAGGGGCATGTTAGGAAACACAGCTAGGGTGGTTACGAAAAAGTGCATGGAGGCCATTTTCAAAAGAGAGGACATTGTATATGCTACAGAGTGTATGATTTCAGTACGTGTGGACAAGGAAGGGAAGGCTCACTATGCACCAGAGATTCAGAGAATCATTAACAAACATAGCAAGGTGTTTGGACCCATTCCACCAGGAGTACCACCAAATAGGGGGTTTGAGCATATCATAGAGTTGGAAGAGGGAGCGAAACCAGTCATCACCACTCCCTACATACACCCAAATAAGTACAAAGACGAGATAGAGAAGGCCATCAAATAAATTTTAGACATGGGTCACATTAGACCA
The DNA here is from genome assembly GCA_010110895.2 of Picea sitchensis. Classification (NCBI taxonomy): domain Eukaryota; kingdom Viridiplantae; phylum Streptophyta; class Pinopsida; order Pinales; family Pinaceae; genus Picea; species Picea sitchensis. Next base: position 8,120 of record SNQJ01S0247431.1, read on the forward strand.
AGTTCCAGTCCTTTGGCATTTTCAGTGGTACTAGTAAAGAAGAATGCTGGAACCATGCACATGTGCATTGATTTCAGGGCATTGAACAAGAAAAATATTAAGAACATGTATCCCATTCTGAGGATTAATGAGCTATTGGATGAGCTCCATGGGGATGTTTACTTCACCAAGATTGACTTGCACTCTGGCTATCATCAGATCAAAATGAGGGAGCGGGACATCCCCAAAACTGCCTTAAGGTGTCACTACGGCCACTATGAATTCCTAGTGATGCCATTTGGATTCACTAATGTGCCAGCCACATTTCAATCTTGCATGAATCATGTCTTCAACAAGCAGTTGAGGAAGCACCTTCTAGTATTTTTTTATGACTTATTGATCTATAGCAGGACTTGGGAGGAACATATTCAGCATGTGGAACATATTCTAACCATCATGGAGGACCAATCCTTGTATGCAAAAGAGTCCAAATGTGAATTTGGAATGACATAGGTTCTCTATTTGGGACACATCATCGGAGTAAAAGGGGTACAGGTACACCAAGAGAAGATCCAAGCCATATTTGACTGGCCCACACCTAAGACCCTTACAGAGTTGAGGGTGTTTCTTGTCATTTGTTTCTATTATGGGAGGTTCATCAAGGGTTTCTCACAGCTTTGTGCACCCTTGACCGATTTGACCAAGAAAGGGGCTTTCAGATGCAGTTCAGAGGCATAATTGACATTTGACAAAATGAAAAAGGTAATGAGCACATGCCCAGTTTTAGCCCTACCAGATTCTGGCCAACCCTTCACATTAGAGTGCGATGCCTCCAGAGAAGGCATTGGGGAAGTGCTTATGCAGAATAGGCATCCCCTTGTCTATGAGAGCCAAAAGTTGAGGGGCCCTGAACTTCTCTACACTATCTATGATAAAGAAATGCTGGCCATCATGCATGCATTGGCCAAATTCAAAAAAATACTTGGTAGGAGAAAGATTTGTAGTGAGGTCAGATCACAACATCCTTAAGTACTTTTTGGAACAAAAGGACTTAAATGAGGCAACAGAAGTGGGTTAGAAAAATACAGGCCTATGATTTTGACATTGAATTTGTTAAAGGGAAGAATAATGTAGTGGCAGATGCATTATCTAGAAGGCCATTAGTTTATTCTATGACCGATATTTCAGTTGACTGGAAGTCCCACCTCTTGGTAGAATACTCAAAAAACCAGTTCTCTTGTCAGTTGATGGATGGGCAGATATAGGATGACAACTTCATAATCATAGATGATGTCATCTACTACAAGGGCTGAATTTTCTTGGTTCCTGAGTTAGCCTTTAAAGCCAAGGTATTGCAAGCATTTCATGATTCACCAGTGGCAGGGCACAAAGGAATTGTCAAAACATACAGGCAGGTAAGGGAAAGGTTTTCATGGAAAGATCTCAAAGAAGATGTAGTGCGTCACATCCAAGAGTTCACTACTTGCCAGGAAAAAAAGGATGAGCATACACATCCAACAGGACTGTTACAACCTCTACCCATCCTAGAGCACAAATGGGAAAGCATCTCTATGGACTTCATCAAAGGATTTCCAAGGGCACAGGGGAAAGATTGTATTTTTGTAGTGGTGGACAGGTTGACTAAATTTGCACACTTCTTCTCCATTGCCACAGACTTCAGTGCAACACAGGTTGCAGATTTGTTCTTCAGGGAAATCTTTAGACTACATGGCTTTCCCAAGACCATTGTTAGCGACATGAATAGCCGATTTATAAGCACCTTTTGGCAGGAGTTATTTAGGTTGATTGGTATGGCCTTAACCCCTAGCACTAGTTACCACCCTCAGACTGATGGACAAACTGAAATAGTCAACAAGTGGGTGGAAGGCTACCTCATAAATTATGTGGTAGGGCAGAAGAAGGCATGGGTTACGTGGCTAAACCTGGGAGAATATTGTTACAACGCCACTTATCATATGTCTATTGGTATGACTCCATTCATGACCTTATATAGTTACGACCCTCTCTCCTTTGTAGAGATTTCCTTCTGTGAAATCAAAGCTCCTATCATACAAGATTGTGTGCAGTAGAGTCAGGACATACTCAGGGAATTAAAAGATCATCTGCAAAGGTCACAAAATCAACAAATGGTCTAGGAAGACAAACACAGGGTAGAGCATACATTTGAGGTTGGTGACTTGGTCTACTTAAGGCTCCAACC
>SNQJ01S0247433.1:0-12939 GCA_010110895.2 Picea sitchensis
TAACATGACTGTCCCAAAAACTGCCCCCTTGGCCATACAAATTTTCTCTCTTGTTTGCTTGCTTGACTTGACTTACACTCTTCCCCGAGATGATTGTACTCATGCCCATTCTCTCCAATAAATATGGCATGTGACCACTCAAAACCACCCTCTTACATGAGTTTAAATGATTGGATTCTCATACACTCAATAAACAAATAGAAGGTTATACACAATGATAATATTTCCAGGAATGTGTGTTTGATTAATACCCATGAATAATCCCCCTTTGGACCCCTCTTTCTTGTGGAATCATATCCCCCCATCATTCTTCATCCCTTTCGTATCACAACCAACAATTATTACTTTTATTAATTATGTCAATGTTCATTATATGAAATTTGTCCCTCGGCCACATTAAATCAGTATGGGCTCTTCACCCCAACACATAAACTGAATTCACATTATACATTTACATTATAATTCATGAGGTTCAATTAGGTTTAGCCCGAGTGGTTTATGTTGAGGGGTGTTTCCCCCCCTTCCTCGCCCCTGGGTGTTCTCCCCCTCGCGCCCCCCCCGCACCTAGGTTCAATTCCCTCAAGTGATATGTTGAGATCTTAAATGAGCAACCTATCGAAAAAGCCGAGGCTTTCTACACAATATGATTTACCCTGGGTACCATCCTATAAATGAGGGGAAGTGCCCGGTGGGTTTCCCCAGGCTCTATTCCAAAGTATATATATAATTTTTTTTATAATTCACGGAGATTATAACTGAGGTTGTTACATTCCCCTCCCCTTTATTTTTGCAATTTCCTCAGTGCACAACACCCTACAAGTGTAATTTCATTTTACAATTCTGGCTCCCCAATCATTAATCGACACATAGGTTCTCTAGCCCAAAATCACACACGCATTCTAGCCTAGTCAAAATTACATATGCACTCCAACCTCAATATCACAATACATAGGCACTCCGATCCCCCAAAATCATAAATATATAGGCACTTTGGCCCCAAAACATAGATACAAAGGAACCCTATCCCGAAACATATACATAAGCCACTAACATTCTTCTACAACTATCTCGATTTCCACCAGCTATCTTCCTCTTGACCTACCCAACCCAAGGATTGTACCATTTATTAGGGTTGACCTAAGGAATGTGCCCCCTTAATTGTTATTAATCCATCATGTTGCACCATTCTTTTATCAGGGTCTCTCTCTAGCATAGGTCATTGGGAATCTCACTACTGGGACCTCAAGGGATTTGTTGCTAGGAAGAACTACCAGGAAATAACCGACAACAACCTTGCTGCTATAGTGCAACTCACACACGAGTTCACTCTTCAGGCCTGAAAACATGGTTCTTTGACAATGCAACTCACACTAGAGTTCACTCTTTAGGACTGACAACCTAGTTCTTCGACTGTGCAACTCACACTAGAGTTCATTATTCAGGCCTTACAACCTAGTTCTTTCGCAAGCATGACAACTTGCTTCTTCTTGTTGCACTCACCCTCTAGGCTCAGGCATCCCATTCACTAATATATAGTTCCTCATGTGATCTATCATTTGTTAAGGTGTTCTCATGTAGTCAAATGCCAACTTTCTACTAGACTTCCACAACAATCTACAACCTATGGAAATCATCCCATCTGCATAACATGCATACAATCAATGTGAGACATCATCATATGATTATAAATTTCAAATCTGTTTTACATTGGAAAACATAATTTCCCAAACATGAGTTTTATTCTCATAGTTGTTCGACTCTTGTTGCAATATATATCCATCTTCCTTATGGACTTACATCCATGCCATATCCAAGACCATTTCCCCCGCAATTTTTCTTGATTTTTAAGCAGACAAACAAATTGTTGGCATATCATAACAATTTTCAATTATTAATTTCTCAATCTGGTTATACGGGAAAAACAAATTTCCCACACACGAGATTTCGCCTCATTATGTTTGGCTCTTGTAGTTGTATATATTGGTCTTCCTTATGGGCTTACATCATTGTCATATCCAAGACCATTGTTCCTACAATTTTCTCAATTTTCTTGCAACCAAACAAGATTGTTAGTACTCATGCACATTTTCAACAATTCATGAAATGATCTTAGAATTGTAATTGACCAACAATTCAATCATTTCCAGCCATTATTCCCATTAGAAATGGAATTCAACCATTAATCATATTATCTAGAATGAAACCATCATTCATTGTACATTCATTATCAACATACCAAGTTTTTCATAATGCAATCAAACTTTACTAATAATAAAACCAATGTGCCACATCCACACAATGCATCCTTCCATTAACTCTTGGAAAACCATATTCTCATGTCATGTATTCCACCATGTGAGTTGGAAGGTATGGCCCATGCCTCAATATATCATCCAAAATCTTCCCCACAACCCATCTGATCCTTTGGATTCCTTCCTCTTCGACCCATACACTACACTAGGAGCATTATCCCTTAGTGCTATTTAATGTAGGCAAAAAGGTTGTAGTCCAAACATCCGTTACATAAGGGAAAACCATTATGCACTTGGATGGAACTATAGCCTTTCCATATCCAATCTCATCATGGCCTCACACATGACCATCTCTAATGGCATTCGTTGTTACAATGGGAGTAATGTCTCTTGACTTAACTTGGTTACGATCTTATAACCAACATAACACAATATGCAATTACATTTCCTATAAATGAATTTAAGCAACAAATAATATTTGCATACTCAAGACTTCCTGCCTTTACATCAATTCAAATATTGATGTTCGATTGAGAGGATTCTTACTTCAATTCCTTTCAACATTTATATGTCATAACAACCTCAAATGCAAACCTCTTGATCAACATTCCCACCATCCTTGTTTGTGATGGATACCATAAGAAACAATATCATCATGTTATAATCATGTTTCTTGGATACACAATCCATCATTAGTTTTATTCAGATGTCATAGCANATTAGCATACTACTCTTAGTCTATACTCATGTCACCAACATTTTCATACATGTCCACATGCACAACCACACATCAGTATGCACCAAGCATTTGATCTTTCATGCCAATTTTATGCACATGCATTCTATCTTTATTGTATGCATCATGAATTGATTCTATCATGCACTCTAATGCATATCCATTTCATATTTAATAAATTATTTATCTTTGTTGTTGTAGATGGTTGTCCTTGAATTTATGTACAACCCTATTGCCTCGTGCATCGCCATTTTGCTCAACTGTGCACCATTGGCCCCTGTTCTACACCTACTAGCCAAGGCCCCACTTGGCCATTCCACATTTCCAGCCACTATATCCACTAGTGTTTCCATCTCACAATTACTTCTTTTATCCAAGGAATCCTATCCCAACATCTTTTGGCTACAATTCTCAATATCCATAGTGTTGTAACATGCACTATTCCAACTGAATATTAACACTGCAATTTAATTATCCACTCCCCATTTCTTCGACCAAACCAGTCTTGAAATACCATTATTATTGATTGGTATTTCAACATTCTGAAATGTTTTTTGTTATATCCTCTGTCTTATGCTCCTTGCCATCCATGGATTTGTCCAATTTTAAATACCTCTCTTCACTTCCTTGAGTGATTCATTGTGAACCACTGCTTGGCCATTCAATACTTCTATGCTTCAAATGGAAATGCTACACTCCTCCATTGCACTTGTACCCTACTTTTGCTATGCACTTTGATAATGGAAGAAACTTTCTTTCATTCGATACTTTTAGACAAAAGTTGTTAGATCATATCTAACAATTCCTTCTTCGTGCATTTTCATGCTTTCACATAAATATGACTAATCAAGCCATGAATTACACCTCATCTCATGATATTCTTTCTCCTTCTCTTGCAACAAGATTTTTAACCTTCACTATATTTCTACCTTCAAGCCTATGGAGTTCTTCTTAACTCCATGTGCATGCAACGCCATTTCTCACTTATTGACTTCATGCTTTATTGTGAGAAGCTCTATTAAATTTTCCTTGAAAACCATTCTAGCTCTATAGATGTTGAATACTAATATTCCTCTACTTTTTCTTAGAACTTTTTCATCCTTGCATCACCTCTTCTGTAAACTTGCACTTCCCTTTGCAACTCTTTGATGCTTCAACCAATTGTACAAGATTTACCTGCTTCCCTAACATATGGACTCTAGAATTAATCTGGAACATACCCACACAATGATCAATCATGGAATTTTATCCTCTTTCTAGAAATCCCTTTCATGTTTCCATTACTATGATATTCAATCATAGGCTTGAATTTATCTGATTACACCTCTAATTTTGCACCATGTGCAAGAAACCATTTTTGTTAGATTATGCATAGTATATAAATTTTGTCAATTACTATTACAGGTCATATTTTACCCCAATTTATGAAGGACATGTTATCCCCATTTTGTGGATAACTAAGGAGATTATGTCTCGAGTCCCTCAAGTTGCAAATATGGAGTGTCGAGAGACTACATGACCAACAATACCCTTTTTCACATATGGGAAGTCCGCTCACCACCAAAGATGGTCACATGTTTGCATATGGCATCCACCACACTAGCTAGCTTCTGGAAGGCAGTGGGCCTTGCTCCATGAGGTACAAGTCAGTATTATTGTGAGCATCTTTTCAATATTTAATCCATTTGATTATGGTGTATCTTAGATTGATCTAGATTTCATGATATATGCTTGGACATTATGCATTTTTCCCTGCTTCACCTTGGTGGTTGACATTGTGCCATGGTAAGTGGTTTTTCTTGGGGATGGGTTTTCTACTAGGAACTCCCTTAATGAGACATCGTACCATTCCAGACCATATTTACCACTTTCCACCATTATTCCCCTTCATTTCCTTATCTCTTGGGATTTTAGGGTGTATTGGCCCAAGAAGGGGTAGTCCCTCATTCTATGGGAAGGAGGGGTTGAATGACCATAGGGTTTGATGTTGGGTAAAATATAAATGCCTTGTTTAAACCTTCCATATGCTTCACCCAGGGATCACCCAAGAAAACAATGAAACACTTATCTTTGAGTAAAGGGGACCCATAATATAATAAAGAATGCTTAAAAGGTTAGTTGAAGGATAGGAGGTCTCATCACGAGACGACCTATCCTATCCATGAATATCTAATGGTATGACAGTTTTCATCATTTGGTCACCAAACCAGGGCAATGGCTCTCAGTTGCATGATTGGGAGAAAGGGGGTCTCATCATGAGACAACCTTCTAATTTCCAGTAGGTGTTTGTGGGTGACATTTCCATCATCTAGTCACCATGCGAGGGCAGTGACCTTCAACCTATCCTTATGCTATATTGAAAGAAAATATAATGAAATAAAGATAAAAGGAAATTGATGGGCTTGGAAAAAGTGCATTGCGGATGAAGGTACCACACACCCTCTACAAAGGCACCCATGAATGAGACACTATGACCCCTTGTATATCATGAGCCCTGTTCCCATTTGGTCTTGAACCCAACCACTTCATCCACTTTACGTGGATTAGAGAGGGATCTCTTGGAAAATCTCCTTGACGTAGGGCAAGATCTACCCAATAGGACACCTCGTCAACCCTCCCATATTTGAGCTTGACAAGTCGCATAGTGTCTTTGAGCAGCTAATTGTTTGATATAGTGATCTTTGATGCACATGCTTATATGGCTTACCTATTGATTGTATTAACTTATCATGATGTTATGACTTGAGATCCTTGGAGGGTGTGTTCATTTGTCTTTGGAGGACCTAGTTGGTGGGCAATTTTGGGAGAACAAGCATAGCTTGGGCTTCCATGGGGCTATAATCCCACAGGTTGGATGCCAAGGGCCCACATGCTAGATAATAAAGATCATACTTCGAATCCATCGATGATGACTTGGACGACATAGCCCATCCCTCACTTGCGAAACAATTTGCCTAGGAGGGGAAAAACATCCTCGTTTTGAGCTTGACGTCATGTTTGGGGGGCTAGGGCATGGTGATGAGATGGTGTGCATTGACACTTGGAAGTTTTGAGGTTCTTGAGGCCTTGACCATGAAGGGAGGCATTTATATGCTTGACACATGGTTTTGGAAAGCCTTACTACCCTCCTACATCACCAACGACCTTTTCCTAGTGCAAAAACGTTCCCTAAAGGGGTGACGTCCACGTAATTAGGGTTTTATTTGTGCAAAAAACTGAAATTTTAAATGCATTGTTTAATATTACTTTGTTAAGGGGGAACGATTAGGGATGTTGACCCCTAATCTTGTGATTTACCCCTTAATTTGTGGAGAAGCCTCCTTGGTGACATTTGTATAAATAAGAGATCATAAGATCTCATTTTAACATAACTCTCCCTCATTGTGAGAATTATTGGTCTAAAATTTTCACTACACTTGGCTCTATTTGTCTCTTGTGCACTTTCTTATGGCTATCTTGATGAATGGTTGATAGAGGAGTGAGGCGCTAGCCTTGGATGATGTTTTTCTAGCTTTTATGGTGGATTATCTTGTCATTTTTTTTGATTTTGGTATGGTCTTTTACTCTTATGCTATCATTATTTTCAAGTTAAGGATTGTTATGCTAGGAGATAGGTGGGAAGTATAAGGGCATACACCCCCACCATAGTCTTCATCATTTTATTTCTTCATCTTATTGATTAAACAAGGGTTTTTTATGAGAAGTATAAGGGCATACACCCTCTTAGCTTAAACCCTACCTGGAGAAACTTTCCTTGGGAAGTAAAAGGGATTACACCCCCAAGGAGGTAGTTTCTCTAGCTATTTCTTCATTTAACTCCATTAACCCAATAGTAAATGCACTAACAATATATTTTTTTCATTGGAGATATAAAATCATTGCCTTGGGAAACACAAATTTTGATCTTTTGAAATGTTTCTTGCTTGAAGTCAGTTTGTCTCATTGAGAGGAGTCTTCCCCTACTAGGGCGTCTCCTCTCTCCCACAACTTTAATTGTTGTTAAAAACTTTAATCTACAACCACTAGGGCTTCATAACCCTAGCTACTAACACTCTCTTAGCTCCTAAACTAACCCTAGACTATCTCTCTAACTTCACTCACCTAGTCTACTAACTAGGGCGCACCTTTTGAGCCACTTCTTGGAAATTTTCCATGGTTGATTTTGCTGTTGCATGCCATTGAATGCTACAACCAAGAGCCTGCAATTTTCTACAGAAAATACATATTATAACAACTTGCTTTATTCAACCTTAAAGTGTCATTTTTTAGTCATACTCGATTGCCATACTCATTGATAATATTGTTGACTAATCTTATGCTTTACATGCTAATTTTAATGTCTTACTTGATGATATAAACTATCATCTATTGCTGCAAATTAGGGACAAAAATATTAAATTCCTAATCCATAATAACATATGTCATTGCAAGTTGGATTTTCTTGTGTCTCGGGCAGGTATAATCATCTGGAGAAGCATTATACCTTTGGGGCAACAATCACTTGACTTACAAGGCATCTCTTCCCACTTTTCTTTCCACTTAGACTTGACCTCTAGGTGCTTCACCTCCATTTCTCTCCATCTCAGTATCAACCCCCCTAGGGTCACCGATATCGCCTCCCTAGAGTGAGCTAGTCACCCTTGAAGTGCGGGACCTATTATCGGACTAACCGGTAGGTATAGACACTAACAGATCTCCCTAGATCCACCTGGATCTAGAACAAAATAGGACAGGACAAGACTCTTTCCCTAAGTTTTGACCATTGAATAAGCTAGTAGGAAGGAATAAGTAACATACCTTTATATCGCTTCCTAGGGTCTCTGTTGCTCCAGCTTCGCTCCGGTGCTCTCGTGAGGTCAAGGCCAAGACAACACAAACCAACCAAAGTGAAGATAGCACAATATATTCAACAATCAACCTATGCGTATGATCAAGGAATTACACAATAAAGTGAGAATAACTTTATGGGAAAGGGACATGCCACTGTATCATATTGATTGAAAGTAAAGATTACAACCTGATCGCCTTGATGTCGCAATCTTCCTTTCGATGGCTCTTGGCTCCCACACACACACTTACTCAATCCTTGTATGAAGAAGATCAAAACCTCTTGATAGACTTGCTAGAGTCTCCAAGCTGTTGTTCAAGCTAAGTCCTTCACACAATTCTTTCACCAATTCTCCAATGAATCTTGCTTAAACTTTTCCATGAGAATTCCCTCAATATATATGAGAGAATAAGATAGTTACTTGGATAAGAATGATCCCACAATATCTGGGAATCTAGTACAAGGATAACCATTCGAATGCCAACCCATCCTTCTAGAAGATTCCCTTCTAGAAACATCAAGATTTCATCTTTTTCCATGCTTTAGGAAGAGTTCGCACCCTAGCTATTCAACACAGTGCGAGAAGTTCGCACCCTGGCTTAAAGCAGCCTGCGAGAATCAGGCATTCTCGCATCCAAATGTATTAGAACCCTGCGAACCTTTTTCAAAAATGAGTTTTCTGGGAAGAGATGAAAGTAACTTTTCTCAGGATAAAGTTCTTATGAAGAGCCCGAGTACACCATCATCAATACATCATCATGATGACCAAAATCATGGGTAATAGAATGCCCCCCAAAGTATGAGGTTGGAACCAGTGACAACCGAAAGACTTTGTAAGCTGCATGTGTGTGTCGGAAACCAGGAGTACACCTAATCGGAAACCTGCGAACAACCAAGCATCTGCAGAATATCATATATATTAATTCTGAGGTAGGCATTCCCATACTCAGATCACAGACTGATGACATTGTAGACATGGGTCATGGCCACCAATCCGTACTTTGTGGATCCATGTAGTCAAAATACAACATTGGATCTATGCGAGAAATTTCAAATTAAGGCGGTATAGCCAACAGAGACATACACAGTGGATCTATGTGTATAAATTATACATACTCCATTGCAACATGGAAAAAGGGAGATGACATCTAGGGTCTTCAATCTCGATAAGCCGAGAAGTATGAATCTAACCATGTGATTACGTATGTTGAAGTCAAACATGGCCGAAACCACTTGATTACCGGTCATTGATGGAAACCATTAACAAGTCGCGAGGAAATCACCATTGATGTCAATGACTCCCAAAGGTACACTAGTACAATCCATCGAGTGTGAATGAATGAGTTGAAGTCGAACATTCCGTGATGGAATCTTTCGATCGAGGGTCAATGATGTAAACCCACTTGTCGGCGAGGAAACACGCCATTGAGGCATGCAAGCTCAAAGGTACCAAGAATTTCTAAGTCTTGATTCGGATAATGAGCTGAAGTCGAACAAAATCATCATAGGAGGGGCCTTGATGTATCCCCCATCAATGATCTTGAGAATGAGTACTTGAGATTTTTGAAGGTGAAGCGCCATTGAGGCATGCAAGCTCCAAGGTACCAAAGAATTTCTAAGTCTTGATTCCGGATAATGAGCTGAAGTCGACGGAACAAAAATCATCATAGGAGGGCCTTGATGTATCCCCCATCAATGATGCGAAATGAGTAACAGATTTTGAAGGTGAAACAGAGTGTGATGTAAATTGGACTGGACATAGGGAAGGCCGACACAGAGAGAATAGATAATTGCAGATGGACGACTCGATATAGGTTTCAGATGGACTTCTCTTGAACATATGAACGACACGACCAATGATTTGGCAACATTGACTCAAAGACAACACATGGAATGACCTTGTAGCAAATCGAATGAGAGACAAATGGATTTCCCAAACCAGCTTCAAATGATGAATATGGGGTGTCATGTTCAAGAGCGATACTTACTGCCAATCAATACGAAGATGAAAACATATCCCTTTCCCAAATTTTACCCCACCATTTCTGGCAAGTACTTCTTTATTTTTACGCAAGCTTGAGGATGATAACATATGCTTGTTGATGTAAGCTCATCCTTCGGACGAGTCCCTCAGAGTATGTTTTAACGAACCCTAAGAAGGAGTGGTTCGGTCCAATTACGGGTCTGTCAATGTTTGTTTAACGAGTCCAGAGAGAGAAAACGCGAAGGTTTTTCATGATTATAGAGTTTAGAAAAACACTTAAAAGAGAACTCTCTCAGTTCCTTTTTCGTAAAATAGTCTGGATGAGACCGAAAAAGAGATAAATTATCGCTCACCAGACGCTTACTTCAGATACTTTATTGAGCGTGAAAATAGCAAGGTCACTCAGCTATCTTTTCATGTTTAGAGATTCTGAAAAGAGCTTAAAGAGGACTCCAGGGGGGTTCCTTTTTCGTATAACCTTGTTGAGCCCGCAAAAGTGATAAAAGTATGCTCGATCGCGTTCTCATGTATTTGAGAGCGCAAGAACGGACAAAGACCACGCTCGAGGTTTTATACAAAAACCATAAAAAACAATCGAAAACACACGATGACAAAGAAAAACATGTCCGCATCCCTGTATTTGACTATCAAAGTTGTTACACGTGCAAAAGTTACACTCAAAAGGACATTAGGGATTAGGGTCTAATAGATAAATAATCATAAAAAAACCAAATGACATAGTAAAAGCAAATAAAAAGAAGTAAATACTCTTTTTACCATATCATTTTTACCTTTCCACTATTTGAACTCAAAAACCCCTCTTTTACCCTCAAAGTTCGGTGTCAGATTGCGAGAGTTACGAGCGTCCATTCAGCGAGCCGTCAATGACAGTGAGGTAGGCTCTTTGTCCTTTACACTTTCATGGTTTAATTTTGCATTTCCATTCGTTAAAATTTCATTTTTAAGTTGATTTTAGGAGCCCTACTTGTGCGCTGCCATTCTCGCAGGTGGGCTACACGGGACCTGTGAGAATGGGGCATTCTCGCAGGTGAGCCCATAGCCGCCTGCGAGGTTCTCACACTGTGCACACAGGGCACCTGTGAGAACCGAAAAGCTCAATTTTTTTTTAAAAATTTACCCAATGAACAAGAACCAAATCATGAAAAAAGTTGCTAATCTTCTTTTTGTGTTCCTTATGCAGATAATTGGCCATCAAAATGGTTCTTGAATGGCGCAAAAGGGAGCACAAAGAAGACAATGCAATTGCTGGAAATCATCCACCTACTATTGCTGCTTTGAGAAACTATGGCCTCCTGAAGTACTTTCGTATCCCGGGCATGAGGGCCCAAGTCAGGTTGTTAGAGTACCTGGTGCGTATGTGGGACCCTGATCAACAGGTATTTCATGTGGGGGTCCACACACTATCCTTAGATATTGAGGACATTTACTTTTTGACTGTCTTGTCATGGCGCGGGCACTATGTGAGCCTGACTGGTGGCAGAGGTGGTGGGCTTCCCATGAGTGAGTACTGTCATTTACACTGCGTTCCTGAGGTAGAGAGAAAGAAAGGAAAAGTAGCTATTTGGGGGGTATGAGATTTGACCCTCCGTACTATCCTATTCACCATAGCTTGGATGGTTGAGAGTTCCACTCCTCACATGGCGTTACAGAGTTACTTCCAGTATGCCATCGAGTGTACTGAACCTCGGGTGTTCAACTGGGCAGATGCTGTGCTTCGTAGTATAAAAAAGCAGTTAACCAAATGCAGATGAGGCAACCTGAAGAAATTCGGGTATGGATCTTTATTAGTGTCCTTCTTCCTTGAGAGGGTTCCCTTACTGAGACTACAGGTTGAGTGGAATTTACCGGCACCCAGGGATCTAAGGATGCTGAGATGGTGTCGACTCATGGCCCGACACATAGCAGGATCGATCATCAAATATGATGATACCTTTTTTGACTAGCTTCAACCACAGATGTTGATGGTTGACAACTATGCTTATGCCGGGTTGGATTTTCAAGGAGATCCGGACTTGGTACTGCCAGAGGATGCTCAGTGGGGGGAACTTGGTAAGAAGTACACACATTTTTCTCTTTTCAAATGTTTTGTGAATTTTTATCATATTCAAATGTTTTTTGTTTTATATGTTCGTCCAAAGACTAAATACAAAATCATTGTTGATGTTACAGATGTTGGACCTTACAGACCTCCTGGTACTTCTCCCATTCAACAACGAGGAGAGGTAGCGGTAACGCCACAATATGCTGAGGATTATCAGGTGGTGGAACAAAATCTAGAGGGCCTGGCCGCAGATATTCCAGACATGCCTCTGGAAGAGGTTCCACGACGCGATCAACGTCATACTGTAGGAGTGTCAGGGTCCATGAGTTGACTGCTCCGTAGAGTTGCTCGGGCGGTCGTGTGTTACCTTGAACGTCATCCATGACGTCACTTTGTAGAAGCTATGAGCTTCAGATTTTGACTTTTGGTCTTCGGACAAACTTTTTGTAAAAAACTCTTTTGATCATTATATATACAGACGACTTCTACCGGTTTACCTTATATTGTGTGAATATTGATGTGATTGATTTATAAATGATTCAAATGTCTGTCCAATACGTAATTAGCCAATGCATCTATTAATGTATTTAGACATCTAGGAATATGTTGATATTCAATGTAATTAAAGTAACGTTCCAAGAGGTGAATTCGCCAATACACCCGTAACAAAGTAGGACTTAGAATAGTGTAGACATTACTTAACTGTAGTACTACAAGTTGCGAATCGAGTCGCACAACCAAATGACGAATTCGGAGCGAGATAACATCAACCAATAATTCAATAACGACGCTATACTTTGCAATGTTGTTGGTCGCACGACCGAGACACACACCTCGTAAAGAGACAAGTTCGTTTGTAGGGGCGTAAATTGCCCATGCAGCGGAAGAAAGGTTCTGATTACTACGACTAGCGCCATCAACGAAGCCAATATAGGGTAGCGAAGAATCCGACATCTGGAAATCAAACACAATGTCACATAAGGGCAGAGACTAGATAACGACAAAAGCAAGCTATAGTAACACACAAAAAGTATGATACAATAAAAATACAAGTACTTGTGCACAGATGATTTTATG
>SNQJ01S0247434.1:0-13012 GCA_010110895.2 Picea sitchensis
CTTACATTCAAGGCGTTCCTCATACTTTCTTTGTTGAGGCATCCCTCTGGCTTGTGTTACCTCAACACCACATATTCCAGGCGATCATGGATTACCATGGGGTTCTCATGGCTCAATAGTGGCATCCTTCATGATTTTCAGCTATATATTATTCATCCATCCTTTCTGGACAGATATTTTCTTCTCACTTGTATCATAGGTATACAAAATTCATGAGACATCATCACAATTCTAAATTTTAGAATTTTATTGCAAATCTATCACCCACAGATTTTCCAATTTCTTCATTTATTTTCAGATATGTTCTGCATGGAACTGGATTCACAATCTTGGGACTTCCCTCCCCATGGTATTTTATCTCAACAAGAAATCGATCTTCATTATGGGCTTACAATATTTCCATATCCAAGACTCTTTCTTCCTGGAAGTCATTCTTTACACAGCCAAACAAACGGTTAGTTTCTCATGTATATATATATATATATATTCTCACCACATTTAAAATGTCATCATAGCCTTTCTTAACTTGTGCATTCTAACATTTGCACCACATATATATGAACATGGGAGGAAAAAAAAAAACATCCCTTACCAATTCATCATTTCATCCTACCAAACCTTTCAAAATGTAATTCAGGTATGAATTGACTTTAATGAAGGTGCCAACATTCATGGCCACATTCATACCCATTGCACCCTTTCAATGATTTCAAGTTTTCCACACTTTATGACAAGCACTCTTCCATGGTGTGTTGGAGCTTAGCCAAGCTCTTTACCACATTGCTTATTCATTCTTGTTCATTATTGCAGCCAGATTGTGCTTCCTGCTACATGTTGGTCATGATCCTAGGTCGGCACATATGAAACTATAAGTTTCTCTTGAATGCACCCAAGAATTATTTCCTCTTTAGTAACCAAGGTGCCCACACTCATGGCCACCCAAATTTGATTTCCTTTGACATCCATACAATGCAAATAATTATTTTTGGAAGGTCCTCCTTCCTCAATGGAAGACCCATCGTCTTCCCTTCATGAAAACATGCATTTTCTCGAATAAATTCCATGCAATGTGCTAGCTATAAGAACCTTTATTCCCATAGAACCAGTCCCCGTGACCATAGTCTAACGTAGAGTGCTAAAATCTATCTTCCTTGACTAGCTATGATCCTGGATAAATCCCTTGTCTGCAAATTGACTACGTAGATCTGTCTTCCCCCAGATCCAACGACTGCAGGGGATTACGAAACCTCAACTAACTCACGGTTTAACTCTACTCCCGATATCCGCAATGAATATGGGTTGTCCAATATACGATCATATCCCAAGCTCCAAACAATGCTATATTGAATTTAAATTATGGCTACATGTCTATATGTTAACCCATGTGCATATGTAATCTTCGCAATGATCATGAGCCTTCTATCTTAGCCCTCGATTGATTTTAAACCACATGATTTCTAGATAATAATAATTCCAACATAGAAGTGTTTGACAAAGAATTTCTATTGATAATAGAGTATTGATTTGATAAATTCAACCACAGAACCCAATCAAAGTATGGGTTTTATGTGGCATTAATGCATGGGCTCCTTGCAGGTTCACCCACCGATCGTTCATAGATCGATGGTTCACAGCGATTGTGGAACCCCAATATGCTCTCTCTTTATCAGAGAGTTCAATCTTCACAATCTGAAAAGTGCTCCCTCGACTCTTTTAATCGTGGTCGTTGATCATCCACCCCGACGAGATCAATGGTGTGGGTTGATTTCGGGCCATGAACTGGTACATCCGTTAATTTCACCTTTGGGTCCCACAATGATCCCCGACCATCGATCTAATCGAATGATTGGCATTTTATCTGTTAACTTCAGTGGATATTGAATTCGATTTGAAAATTGTGATTGGTCTTCCCTTCGATGAACGACTCACATTCATCTCCTTTGTTAGGTTCTTGATTAACCTGATTCGATCAAGGTTTTCTTCCTGAATCATACTCTACTTGGGTATTCGTGGCATACAACTTCCTTTCAAAAATTTCATGCATAATGTTAAGACAATAAAACATTTTCATACATGTCCTAGCACATCTTTATGCACTTCATCACATTATCCTTAATGTTTTCATGAGTCCAACACAAAACATTGTTGATTTTTTCTATAGCAATACGACCATCATCACTATGGTGCCAAAACATTTACTTTCATCAGCGTACCAACTCTCTCATCCCAGATAAAACACAATACTCAGCAAGAAAATAATTGAGGGCTCTCCCCTTATTCCAATTCTTTCTACACCGCCTGGGACTTTTCAGCCCAGCTGAGTTATCTCTTAAGGCCTCACTTCCTTTTCTTAACATGGATTCAACCAGGCTTATTCAATCAAACATACTCATTTATTCATTCATTAGTCTTCTATTTATTACATGATGCTTTCAAAATGTAATCCAAGATATATATATATATATATATATATATATAAGCTTGTAGCTCACTACTTAATTCTCAATAGTTATTAAGGTTGTGACTCTGTCCTCCTAACAGAGCTTTCACACAGTTCTTCCACAGGGAACTCCCTCAGCATGCAACTTCCTTATTGCATGTCCATCACTATTTGTGATGGCCTCAACCTTGAGTTAGCTTTATTTGTTTACCAAATATTCCATAAGGAATATGAACATGCACCCAAATTATGAATCCATACATATTCTAGTTTTGTTAAATTACATCCATGATGTACTTAACCATATGCATAATCAAAAGTTTGTGTGTAGCTACCATGGGTATATTTCACAGCCTACATACATCTCTACTTTAAAATTAGTCAACTCATGATTGTTCAAAATCATTCTCATGTGATTCTCAAGGCATAATCATTTGCATCTTATCCTGAAAACTGACCATCCTTGCTCATTTACTCTTTCATTTATTTATACTAGTATTTCCTGAGGGAATGGAGTGCATCCCCCTTAAGCTATCATTCAAAACAAAACTTTCATGACTCTTCAAAATGGATTCAACCATGCATCCAAGGTATTCACTTAATATTGGGAAGTGCAATTCTTGCCTTACATATCACTCATCAAGGCAACCATATTGTGCCTTTAGTATACATATATCCTTACATCATGCATGTGCATCATTTAGACATGGACCTATCATACTTTGAGATCCTCCTCCAAGGATATTGTTGCCATCCTTATGAAAATCCTCATAGGGACACACAACACTAAGATTCCCTCTTAGTTGTGAGTTTGCAGTCATTCACATGACATCCACATGGAAGTTGAATAAGACATAGTCATAACTATGGTCTATTTCTATACGATAACAACTAGCAAGAAAAAACGTTTGCCTCAACATTCATGGAACATTACCCAGCTTATAAATACAATTCAGACAATTATAACCATGCCCAAGGTAACAAAATCAGTCGATTTAGCTTCCAATTATATCTATATGGCTACCATCCACCACTGGATGTCAATATGACCCATTGGGATTCTAGAAGTGCCCCAACATTTCCTTTACCACATTTAGGATCAACATTTAGTCAACCATTTAACCTTGATTTTAACAATTTAATGTCTAATACCATTTGGGCTATTCCCTTAAATCCCAAATGGAATTTTGAATTATGTTTACTTACTAAGTATCCTAGTTCAGAAATCCAAAGTATCTTTAGGTCAAGATCGGTCTTGACCATTACACCTAGAATTATTTCTTCTGTTCATCACAACCAGGGACAGAGGCCACTCTCCTCCTCCCACAAGAACTCTGGTAGATTAGTTTATGATCCACCAAGAAAGGGAGGATATTGTGATTTCTCACTCAATCACTCTATATTTCTACAACTCTGTTTATCAGCTTGATTAGAAAAACCCTGTCCAACAATTCCTGTACCCAGAAACAAAATTTGTTTCTAAGTCCACCTTGAAACCTGAGAGTTCTGCATGCTCTCCCTTTTCAGGGAGTGATCACCAGACTCATTCCTATGATCATGGGGGATTATACACATATACGAGGCTTAACCCTTCATTAAAGAAGTAGTTATTACTGCTACAGATCCTTTCCATCCGTTCACATCCAAGTCTTTCTATTAGTGTCCATCAACATAATCCCACTTCTGTAGGATCATCTATCATTTCTCAAAGAATTTCTAGGCTTACCTTTGTCAAAGACTTAGCATGATTCAATCTTGTTGGTTAAAATCCCAACTGTATTTTAAATCTGCATCCTTCTACTCAAGGAAATTATGCAGATGATTTATGTTTGGCAGTAATATTCTTCTTAGGCTCATCTTATCCTTGGTAACCAAATCTTATGAATGTACATCAACACGTACAATTGCACAGTGAAGTCAACTTTTTTATTTGGGAACATTACCAACATACAGTGCCAATTTCCAAAACATCTATCAATAGTAAAGTATCTCAGTCCTCTCTTCAATAGAGGTTTTCTAAGCCTCTTAGGAATGTGGTAAGATAGGGTGTTACTCCTTAAAGTCCTCCAGAAATATTTTCATATGACTCGTGCATGAGCCCAAGAAGGCCAAGTTTTGTTGCCTTGCTCTGATACCAATTTGTAACACACTTGACCCTCTAGGTTCCCCTTTCACCAAAGTGCAGGTACTTCCAAACCCATGGGCTCTTTCCTGGCCCCTTTGAAGGATTTGAACAACAGGTGCTAGATTTCCATGCTAGGCCCCTTCCTTCATATGACCTCGGGTTGTGATGAGGCACCAACTCAAAGGGCACTTCGAAGCTTTGGGCTCAAAGTTTTCTCAACACAACTGACTCTAAATCCTCTGAACTTCGAGCTTGCGAACACACATGGACCAGATCTACAGTCCACACTTCTTTCACAACCAACGACTGAGATTTACTTCGTGAGTTCATCGTTCAAAAGTTTCGAACCCTCCAAAAACCTATTTCCTTCGAAGTTCTTTGTACCCAGAGTTACAGATTGAGCACCACACATCATATTCCAATGGACGGTTCTACTGAACTATGACACTTCGGCCTTTGAGAGTTATCATGCTTTTACTCTTCAATTCCTCCAGAGAGACTTTCCCCCGCAGTAAATATCCAGTCTCCACGTGTTCCAACAACAAACGGTTAGGATGAATACTTACCTTTGGAGCTTCGGACGAATTCTGGTCAACGCTCCACTTCCTTTCCTCCGGAGTTTGTACTTTTGGACTCCACGATCTACTAATGCGTGTCCCTCTTAGATTGATGGTCATGATTTACTTCGGTAGTTCGGGCTTCAAGAGTTCTCAACTTGCGCGACCCCACTTTTCTCCGAAGTGGTTATCTTCTGAAATGGAAGATCTACTTACACCTGTCCCTTTGGCTTGGACGACTCAAATCTTCTTCGGCTCCCAACTCTTCAAGAGTTTTGCGATGAAAACTCCTCTTTTCTGCTAGATTCGGTCAATGTCAGGCTAACCACAGCCTCAATCTTATGGTCCAAGGGTTCTACATGACCCTAGATATCTATGGATCGTAACTTCCGCTTAAGGGTCCCTTGGGTCCCAATGTGTGCCACTCTGAGAGGGACACTTGGAAACACCATCACTCGACACATGGGTCCCCACATGATCTCGCCGTAATACATGCATCCACATGATCAAACAGTTGTGAGGGATCCCGAAGAATCCTTATATCCATGGTCCACATTAACTTTAGGACTTCGAGACTATGGGGGTTTTGGTGTTACCAAACCTCTGTCCTCCTGAAGTGGTCAACGTTAGGCTGACTACATCGTACATCCGACAGTCAGGATAGTTCTCGGGCATCCTCAGATCTATGGCCAAGAGTAACTTCGGGAATTCAGGACTTTGAGGGATTCACCTCCTGTGCGAAGAATATGCTCAATTCGTTGGACCCGCGAAATCCGAAGGGATATAAGGGTTAACGCATGCATTCCTTCTACAGATCCGATGATCTTGAAGAACTTCGGCTCCTACTGAACTAATATCATCCATTCGTTTTCCAAACAAAAGGATATCTCGTTTCGGGGCTTGAATCTCACTATCCTTCCTGATCTTTGTCAGCTCCTTAAGTACTTAGGTATTTTATTCTATTTCTCCTGAAATTAACACTTAGAGAAATCGTTTGCACACCCCTTGCACTCATTTATCCACTATAGAACTTAAGGGGGCTCTCGGTCTCTACACGCCTTGCAGAGACTCTGTGCATACATGCACTACCTCTCCTGAGATTAACAGACTCCTTCCTTCAAAACAACTAGGAGTGTCGACATGCACACGTGAGGCTATGCCCAAGGTCAACAAATTCACAATTCATTTCTTTTAACTTGAGCCACCACAGGGCTTAGGMATTTACATGTACATGCCAAATAATTCCTTATTTTCTTAAATACACAATTAGGAATAATTAAAGGGATACAGTATAACCATTGATAAAACATGCACATCCCTGCAACATTCATAGGATATCCAACTTTAATTCACAGTTACCGCTTAAATACATAGGATATGAGAATACTTATCTAGTACAAGTTGTAGCCAACTAACTGAATGTGGTTTTTTTCCTTTCCACCCAACCATAGGCTTAGAGGCATTCATTCTTAGCACTCTAGCCACCCCCGTGCCAAGCCATGATATCACCAAGGAATTTATGCCAATTCTCAATGATCGTTTCTCTTTCACATCTTCTGCGAGGTTTATCAGGTTCTTCCTCAACATCAAGCTCACATCTTTCTGCTCAAGTCTCGTTCTCTGCATACTCTCAGAGATTTCTCTCTTTGTCATGACCTCGATGAGGTCTATCATATGCTTCCTCAAAATCAAGCTCGTGGCCTTTGGCTCGTTCTCTGCTGGCAAGTTCCTCACATTCTCCACTCTTCTTTTTATTATATTGTGTGCCTTGCATGAACATCCCTCCTATCATGTTCATTCTATCAGAAGGAAACCCGGATCAGTCTGGTCTGTAGGACCCTGTGGTACTTTGGGATGAACTTCTACAGCTAGACCATGCTTCCATTCATGGGGTATTTGATGGTTCAACCATCAGTCCTTTTCTTATCTGATCTCTTATAGTTTTCACATTCTTTCCTCTAGTGATATCATGGCTAGTACTTTCAAGGATTCACCCACATAGTTAGTTATTGGAAATTCAAGCAATAATACATTTAGAGTTTTCCCATGCCACAAAATGGTCATCCTAATTAATGACTAATTACAAGTTGGGGGAAATAGGGGTGTTACAGTAATCAAGGGTGGCTTCTTAGATCGACGGTCCATGTCACTTTGGAAGTTCAAAATTCAGGAATTTGGCGTGTATTTACCAACTTGCAGAGCTCCAGGGGAAACTCACACGTCCCTATATCGCCGAATACCTGGATTTCCAGAAAACCATTGATCTATGGACATGTGCCCCTCCCTTTTAAATGGTCGTGATTTACTCCGTGAATCCGACATTCGGGAGTTTTCAGCGATAGACCACTCCTATTCCCCCAAAGTAGGACTTCACCAAAGAACTTAATGCTTCCCTTCCTAAGTTCGATCTAACTGCTCAAAGGGATATACATTGGATCCCCATATAGGCAACCCTCGTCAATTCATGACTTTGGCCTTCGACTATTTTTTAGGGTTGTGGAATCATAGGTTCTGAAGTCTCAAAGCTGAAAGAGATAACCCCTTTTGGACTAGCGTAGGGTTCCCAGGCCCTAGTCACATGGGTCTCTTTGAAAATCTTGTGCTCTAAGCATGAATTCTTTTTGATGCAAAGGGGTTAAGGACATGGGCATGAGCCCTTGGTCAAATAGTTGGATAATCTGAAGGGAAAAAACCCTTCTTCCATAGAGATGAAATTGACATTCCTACTAAGGTGAATTCAAAGGATCGACAAGACTTAGGCGTTTTAGTTACTCCTACCTCGACTCTCCTCCAGACTCACATCCCATGACTCTCTAACAACTAAACTGAGATAAATCAAAGATGATATAGATATAATAGTTTACATAAAACAAAGAGAATTTCTAATAACTATTCAAATACTGAAAGATTTAATCATAAACAAAGATGTTTCATCATCACATCCAATATATTACACAAAGTATGAAAATAGTTATCAGAACTGGAAATGTGAAGCAACTGCTGAAAGGGGTGCATGTTTCCTCCCAACCATATTCACAGCCACTACTATCATATTTACCATTGGCCACCCCTAAGCTAGACCATGCTGCTAAGAGAGATATTCTCTCTCTTTCCTCCATGATAGTCAGGGACGAAGGTTATTCTCCTCCTCCCACAGGAAGTTGGAAACTGGTTTTCTCTACTCCAAGCAAGGAGGTATGCACGAGTACTTCTTCAATCACTCTTCATCCTCATTTATCATCTTGTATCCAAAACCTTCCCGTGGATTATTTTAGACAAAATGATCTTATTTCTCATATTTTCCTCTTAACTCCAGAGTCAATGTATGCCTCCCTTCTCTTCTCGGGAGAGTGTTTTCTCTATTCTTCTATCTTGCAGATCTGTCTCTATCCAAAAATTACTTCCTTTCTTTCCTTCCTCAACAAGGTTGCGTGGGTCTGAATCCCAATTCGTGGTCAGGCCTGGAAGCCTTACAGATGGGTACCCTACCCCATATCCTCATTAACTCTTGAGGATGGCCTTCCAACTACCATCCTAACTGGTAATTCATTTCTGGGTCAGAGGACTGTTGAGAAATTACACCTAGTAGGTACTAGTATTGTGAGGGTCATATCAACCATTATTGGTTTCCCCTCACCATATCTCTCATAGAATCTTGGTCTATTTGGAAACCCCCACCCCCCCGTTTCAGTAGTTATGAAACACATATTCAATTTCTATTAATAACATAAAATTCATACATTGACCCTTTTTATACAAAGTTTCATGAAATCAACATTCACACATATTCAGTCCACCATAGTCTCGTGGCCAGTTATAGTTATACTTACAAGATGGGGGAAACAATGGTATTACAATCCCCACCCCCTTAAAGGAACCTTATCCTCGATTTTCTATCCGTCAATGTGCTCTATATGTACAAAAGTAAACAAAAATGGATATGCATGTTTCATGGCATCCTCCATTTCCCATGTAGCCTCATTTGGGCCAAAGTGTTTCCATTGCACCTTGAATTGTGAAATGGTTTTGTTCCTGAGTGTGGTTTTGTTCCTGTCTATTATGCATTGAGTTTCTGGAAGGAATTCTCCCTCGGGTTCCACCCRAATCACAGACTAGACAATAATATGATTAGAAKCATGTACATATTTCTTTAATAAAGAAACATGGAAAACATTATGTGCCTTCACCGTGGGGGGAAGTGTTAGCCGATAGGCTATTGGTCCCACTCTATCCAAAACTTCAAAGGGCTCACWATACCGAGGTGCCATCTTGGCACAAGCTCCCATCCTTAAAGMGATTTTCTTGGGTCTAACTTGAAGATACACATGATCTGCTRCTTTGAAATCTCTAGGAGTCCTTTTCATGTCTGCATAGTTCTTTTGTCTATGCTGGGCYATCTTAATATTTTTCTCGATCTGAATCACTTGTTCTTCTATTTCCTTTAGCATATCTGGCATGATTGTAACTCTATCTACTAGTTTGTTCCAACTTATTGGAATTTTGCATTACCTTCCATAGCGGGCTTCAAAAGGGCTCATTTTTAATGACTCTTGATAGCCATTGTTGTAGGAAAATTCTACCAGTGGTAGGTAGTTCTCCCACTTCTTGGGTTGATTCATTACTTGCATCCTCAACATTTATTCTAATACTTGGTTTACCCTCTCTGCATGCCCATCAGTTTGAGGGTGATAGGATGTACTAAAGAGCAATTTTGTTCCAAAACCAACAAACAAAGATTTCCAAAAGTTGGAAGTAAATTTGGTATCTCTTTCGGATATAATTTCCTTAGGCATGCCATGCAATCTAAATATTTCTTTCATGAAAATGGTGGAAATATATATTGCCTTGCAATTTGGCTTGACGGGTATGAAGTGAGCAAACTTTCTCAGTTTGTCTACAACTACCATGATTTTATCATTCTGTTTGGTTGATCTTGGTAATCCTGTGATGAAATCCATGGAGATGGTTTCCCATTTCCATTCAGTAATTGGTAAGGGATGCAACAACCCTGCTGGGTGTCGGTGCTCTTCCTTGACTTGCTGAAATTCTAGAAACTTAGCTAAGTAATCACCTATGTCCTTTTTCAATCTGGGCCAATAAAATAGTTTCCTAGCGGTAGTGATCATTTTTTGATAACCAGGATGACCAATATATGGTATTTTGTGTAGTTCATCCATTATGAACCTCTTCAAGTCGTCACAATTTGGAATATATAATCTACCCTTATAAGTCAATAGGTCATCATTAATCATCTGATAACCTTCATACTTCAGCCCTGTGGGTTTTTTCTTTAGGTATGATTTCACGGTCTTGAAAAATGATTTTGTTTCTTGTGCAGTTTTGACCCTCTCTTTGATGTCTGATTCATTGGCACTTACATTTTCCAAGTGAACTACTTTCATACTTGTACTAAGGGAATCAACCACCCTATTCTCCTTTCCTTTGATATGTTTGATTTCAAAATCAAACTCACTAAGGAGAGACATCCACCTATCTTGTCTCACATTGAGTTTTGGTTGGTCAAAGAAATACCTCAATCCACTATGGTCTGTCATAAGTACAAATATCCTACCTAAGAGGTAATGCCTCCACATTTTTAAAGCATGTATTATGGCAACCAATTCCATATCATGGGTCACATAATTGACTTCATGCTTATTCAATTTTCTGGATTCGTAGAAAATTACATGTCATTCTTGCATAAGGACTCCTTCGAGTCCTTCCTTGCAGGCATTTGTACACACAAGGAAGTCCTTGTTTGGGTCTACAATATTTAGTACAGATGCATTGGTTAGAAGGTATTTCAGCTCTTTAAATATTTCTTCACATTCTAATGTCCAAATGAATTTAACCCCCTTTTTTTCTGAAGGGAGGTGATTGGGAAACCAATCTTGGAGAATCCTTTTATGAATCTCCTATAGTATCCTTCCAGACCCATAAAGGATCTAATATCAGATACATCCTTTGGGGTATTCCAATCCATGATGTCTTTAATCTTGTTAGGCTCAACTGCCACTTCTTCCTTGGAAATAACATGGCCTACGTAATGGACCTGTTTCTGGGAAAAGTCACATTTAATAAGCTTAACATAGAGATAATGTTCTCTTAGCACTTGGAGTACTACCTTGATATGTTCTTCATGCTCTTCCCTATTCTTGGAATATATTAGGATGTCATCAATGAACACCAACACAAACCTATCCAAGAAATTTTTGAATACATTATTCATTAAGCACATGAAAGTGGTTGGTGCATTTGTAAACCCAAATGGAACCACTATAAATTCATAGTGACCATATCTTGTCCTAAAGGTTGTCTTTTGGATGTCTTCATCTTTAATTCAAAMCTGACGGTATCTACACCTCAAGTCAATCTTGGAGAAGATTGTGGCAACCCTTAATTGGTCAAAAAAGTCATCGATCCTTGGCAAGGGATACTTATTCTTGATGGTCATCTTATTGAGTTGTCTATAATATATGCATAGTCTGAGTGTGCCATCTTTATTTATCACAAACAAGGTTGTTGGTCCCCATGGAGACACACTAGGTTGAATATAGCTTTTGTCTCACATTTCCTTCAATTGTAGTTTGAGGTCAACTAGTTCTAGTGTACTCATTCTATAGGGTGGTCTAGACATTGGCACCTCTCCTGGTACAAGTTCTATTGAAAAGTCAATATCCCTTCTTGGAGGAGACCTGGTACCTATTATGGGAATACATCTTTATATTTTCTTAATATGGGATAGTTCTCTAGGTTGGTTTTTCATTCTCAATAGATTTTAGTACTTGTATTGTATACAAGTGACATCCCTTTATGCGATACTTCTTCACTTGGATGGATGATATTTTTCTCACTGAGACAGGATTTTGAATCCGTTTTAGGGTTACCCTTCTTACTTCTTCATTTTCACACTCCAAAGTTTTACTATAATAGTCCAAGTTAGTTTTGTGGGAAGACAACCAATCCATTCCAATCAGCAGGTCATAAGATCCTAGGGGGAGTATGTTTAGGTTCACTTGGGTGGGAAACCCACTTACCATAATTTGGCATGATGGTATGAGCTCAGTTAATTTTTTTTTGGTTCCAGTGGCTAGTTGTACCAGCCATGATTTAACATGTTTAACTTGTTTCAATTTACATTTCTCAATAGTTTGAGGGGAAACATAACTCAAATTAGAACCAAAGTCAATTAAAATGGAAACAAGATGGTTGGAAATCACACCTTCCATCCCCATCACTGAAGCTTGGTGGTCATCTTGTCTATTATCCAAGGCTGCATAAATTTGTGGCATGCTCCTAGCCACATCATTGACTTTGGTAGCCTCTTGGATTTTGTAGACCCTAACATTGTTTTTCTGCTTATGCAGATAGCCCCTCAGTATATGTTCCTCTCCACAACACCAACATTTGAAGGGTTCTCTCTTCGTGTTATCAGTCTTACTTGGAACTGCTCTGAATGGTTTATTTCCACTCTGGGATGGAAAATTTTGCTGGTACACACTTCTAGTAGGAAGGATCATCCTAGATCTCTTACCATGGTTCTTAAATGTCAAGGATTTAAACCCCTTATTCTTGAATCCCTAATTCTTTTCCTTATTCTAGTCTTCATGGGGTTATGTTTTATTCTTCAATTTCTCATAGCAATACCTTGATTTTCGAAGAGTATCTTCTAAAGTATTTGTCTCATCAAACTCAATTCTGTCCTGGTAAGACTGAGGTAATCCACTAATAAATCGTTGCATATTTACTTTATATAGGACACATACCTCATCATCTCAAGGAATTTGTATATATATTCATCTATGGTGAGTTGTTCCAACTTGATTTCATAGAACTCCTTGGTCTTTCCATCAAAGTACTTTTCTGATAGGTACTTGTTCTTGAAGTGTT
>SNQJ01S0247435.1:0-10892 GCA_010110895.2 Picea sitchensis
AACATGCTTACAAAAGTGGATTAGTTTTGAGGGTAGAAAAAGCATCGTTGCTCATTCGACAAAGTTGCAGAGCCTTCAAAGCTTCGGGAAGGGACAAAAACAAAAGGCCATCTTTAGATTCTAATTATCAAAATTGAAAATTGTGAAGGGTAAAAATAAAACAAGGGCGGCTCCAACACAAAGAATACCCATATGTTCCTTTGCCCAAGATCCTTCTCCTCTCTTCAGATCGAACCGATCTCTACAAGATGATGCGCCCTCCTACTGGAAACCCCCTCAGGCTGCGCACTATTACTCTTCTGCCAAATCGATATGATCTGTACCTGCTATAGAATGGTGCAAGAGGATTGTTGCACCTCCGAGACCAAGCTTGGATCAAGGAAGGTGGAATCTTTCACCATCGAGTTGATCTCTAGGGTTTTAGTCTCAAAACCCTCAAAACTGCTTGTGCTCAAGAGCCCAAATACAAAATATCATAATAATCCAGAATTCCTTAGAAGTGCGCCCTTCCTTTCTTTTATACTCTCAATCTATTCCTCTGTTGATTTAGTTAATCCCTAGGGTTAACTCCTAACTTTTCTCCACATGCTCTTTTCTTTCATTAACTTACCTTTCTTCTCCCAAAGTCAACTCAATAATGTAACATTGTGCTTAGGAAATGGCTTCTGGTTAACTTTGTCCCAATGATGCATGAGACTATAGTCTAGTGGGGACAACTAGACTACTGAGTCAATGGCTTCTGGTTGACTTTGTCCCCATGATGCATGAGACTATAGTCTAGTGGGGACAACTAGACTACTGAGTCTCTCCAAACCTCTTCATCAAGAGGTGGGGGACATTACAGTACTCCCTATTGGGTAACATATAGCTTGGGGGGCAGTACCACAGTGTCACTTGAAGGGACAGGCACACGGAGTGCCACGGGGGTAATGTCTAGCTTATAACACACTTGTTTCCTTTTGCAAGTCTTTGAAGTTTTCGGGAGAAGCATTTCATTGTTCTCAAGACCTCTTTTCAACGAGCATCTGGAAGGTTATGATTTGGCTTTTACATTTTTCCAGCGACATTCCCTCTGGGCCTTCAACCCCTTCTTCCCATGAAATGAGGGACAATCCCTTCTTGGGTCAGTACACCCAAAAATCCCAAAAGATGAGGAGGCGATCGAGAATGGCACGATGACTTGTCAAGGGGACCTCCCAGTACGAAACATATCGCTAAGGGTAACCACTTACTAGGGCACAATGTCAACCACTAAGGTGAAATAGGGAAAAGAACATAACTTCCAAGAGGACATTACATAATCAAAAGCATCTTTAAATGTAACATACTTAAATGACTCAAATATTGAAATGACACTCACCATAATACCTGGCTTGTACCTCATGGAGCAAGACCCAATGTCTTTTGAAAGCAAGCTGATGTGACGGAGACCATCGTGATGAATTTGAGATCTATGGTGGTGAGGCGGACCTTTGTCTATGCAAGTGGACGTTGTCAATGATCTGTCTCTCAGAACTCCATGTCTACAACCTGAGGGCCTTGAGACATCATCTCCATAGTTATCCCTAGGAATTGGGGATAACAGGCCTTAGACTTGATTGTGTCTTGCTTAGGGATTCCTTGAGGCTACTAGGGAAGCTTCTCTTGTGTTGAATTTATTCCTTCACTAAAGGGAGGGAAGTTGTTGCCTCGGTGATAATGGTGACATCTTCCGATGTTCCACCTAGTTTTGGCACCTTGTGAAGGCATTTCACTTGGGTGCCAAATAGTGTGGTAACACAACCGACACCATTTTGGAAAATTTACCCTCGAATCAAAAAGTGGTGCTTCTAGTAAGACCATTTTTGTTTTGGAGTTAAAATCATGACTTAATTGAAACCGTGACCTTAATAATTAATATTGTCGCAAACAAAAAACTTCAAATTTGCTTGTAAATCAAAAAGTGGTCTTTTATTTATTTTTCAAATTCACATTAAAAAAATGAAAACAAAACTTCGTAATCATTTTTTTTTAAACACATTTTTCTAATTTTAAAAGAAAGGAGAAAAAAAGCACATTTTTAGGAAAAACACCATTAAAAAAATAGTGCATTACTCAAAACAAAATTAAAAAGATTAAAAATTAAAAAAAAATCCAAATAAAACATTAAAATAACAAAATTTTAAAAATCAAAATAAAACTTTAAAAACCCAAAATTGAAAAAAAAAAAACATAAATACGAAATTATAAAAAAATGATAATTATAAAAAAAAACAAAAAATAATTATAAAAACCAATCAAGGGAGGGGAGGGCGATTCAAGGAATCGCCCATTCCCCATGTATGCACCCATCCAACTCCACCCCCCTCCCTCCCCCACCCACGCGACCCTCTGGACCACACACTAGCATTGGGTTTGGAACCTGCCACTAGTGTCTAGTCCGTAGGGCCACGTGGGGAGGGGAGGAATGTAGGGGAGTTGCCTAGGCGCGAGTGTGGGGTTGGTAAAGCGGGCAAGGGTGATTCCAAGAATCACCCTCCCCCCATTGATCTATTTTTAATTTTAATTTTAATTTTGTTTTTTAGTTTTTTTTCCAATTTTTTTATTTTTAGTTTTTTAATTTTGAGTTTTTTAAGTTTCTAAGTTTTATTTTCATTTTTTTAATTAAATATTTTGTTCTTTTAATGGTTTATTTGAATTTTTTTCAATTTATTTTATTTTATTCTTATGTTTTAATCTTTTGAAAAAAAACTCATTATGCAGTGTTTTTTTTAAATAATGCTTTTCCCTTTTTTAAAAAATCAAAAAATTGTGTTTTTTTTTTTAATTTGATTACGTAGTTTTTTTTTCAATTTTTTTTTATTGTAAATTTGAAAAAAAGAAATAATTAATAAATAAAATACCACTTTTCGATTTATGAGCCAATTTGAAGTTTTTTAGTTGTGACGGTACTAGTTATCAAGGCTACAGCTTCAACTAAGTCGTAATTTCAACTCCAAAAATAAAAAAGGCAACTACTATAAGCACCACTTCTTGATTCGAGGTTCAATTTTCCGAAATGGTGTCAGTTGTCAAGGCCACAATTTCAAGCAAGACACAATTTTAACCACCCTCCAAAAAATGGTGTTACTGGTAGCACTATTTTTTGAAACGAGGGTAAAAATAGCCACTAAATGCAACCTCTAAAAAGATTGATGATTTTGACAAGTGTCATAACGTACAATGACAGATACAAAATTACAACTTGGAATCTGGGTTCTACACGATTCCCTTGAGAGGAGTAGGCATTGTCTTAGGAATTTAATGGCTACAAACATTGAGTACCTATTCTACAAACCACCAAAATCAATTTATTAAATTCAAGTGGCAACAAGAAAAACACAAATTGCAAGGTTCCAACCACCTCTTATCCTTATATCCTCAAAGAAAATGGAGAACCTAATTAATAAAGGAGCACCAGTATATGTGGCACACTCTCATCAATTAGAGAAATAGNGTTTTTTTTAAATAATGCTTTTCCCTTTTTTAAAAAATCAAAAAATTGTGTTTTTTTTTTTAATTTGATTACGTAGTTTTTTTTTCAATTTTTTTTTATTGTAAATTTGAAAAAAAGAAATAATTAATAAATAAAATACCACTTTTCGATTTATGAGCCAATTTGAAGTTTTTTAGTTGTGACGGTACTAGTTATCAAGGCTACAGCTTCAACTAAGTCGTAATTTCAACTCCAAAAATAAAAAAGGCAACTACTATAAGCACCACTTCTTGATTCGAGGTTCAATTTTCCGAAATGGTGTCAGTTGTCAAGGCCACAATTTCAAGCAAGACACAATTTTAACCACCCTCCAAAAAATGGTGTTACTGGTAGCACTATTTTTTGAAACGAGGGTAAAAATAGCCACTAAATGCAACCTCTAAAAAGATTGATGATTTTGACAAGTGTCATAACGTACAATGACAGATACAAAATTACAACTTGGAATCTGGGTTCTACACGATTCCCTTGAGAGGAGTAGGCATTGTCTTAGGAATTTAATGGCTACAAACATTGAGTACCTATTCTACAAACCACCAAAATCAATTTATTAAATTCAAGTGGCAACAAGAAAAACACAAATTGCAAGGTTCCAACCACCTCTTATCCTTATATCCTCAAAGAAAATGGAGAACCTAATTAATAAAGGAGCACCAGTATATGTGGCACACTCTCATCAATTAGAGAAATAGATTTAGAATTAGTCTATTCCAAACACTAGAAGATTCAAGAAATAATCCAAAAGCATGAGAAGGTATTCCAAGACCTACCCATGGAGTTGCCACTATAAAGAAGAATTGAACACATGATCGAAGAAAATCCAAATTCCACACCTATTAATGTTAAGCCATATAGATATTCTCATCACTAGAAAACAAAATTAGAAAGATTGATTTAGGATCTATTAAGATGTGCAGTCATCACAAAAACAAGGAGTCCATATGAAACCCCAATGGTTCTAGTCGAGAAGAAAGATGGATATTTTAGGCTATGTATAGATTACCAAGGGCTCCACTAAACAATGTTAAAGAACAAGTTCACCATTCCATTCATAGATGAAATGTTGAACGAACTCCATGGAGCTAAATACTTTTCAAAATTAGAGCTGATATTAGGATACTATCAAATTTGGATGAGGTTAGAGCATATTGTAAAGATTGCCTTCTGAACTCATGAAGGACACTATGAATTCATGATGATGCTATTTGGGTTAAGTAATGCTCTTGCCACTTTGCAAGCAACTATAAACAAAATTTCCAACTCTATTTAAAGAAGTTTCTACTAGTCTTTTTTTATAGCATTCTTATATATAACAAAACATGTAAGCAACATCTCAAGCACCTAGGATAGGTACCCTCTTTCTCTTAGTAGAAGATCAATTTTATGCAAAAGTATGAAAGTGCATTTTTGCTAAGGAAGAAATAGAATACCTTGGTCATATTATATCAAAGGAAGGGGACAAAGTAGATCCAAACAAAATCAAGGCAATCATAGAGTAGCCCAAGCCCAATAATATATCCAAATTGAGGGGATTTCTAGGATTAATAGTGTATTACAAGAGGTTCTTTAAAAACCACGCTCATTTCATATCACCATTGCCGAACTCACTAAAGAAAAATTCATTTCAATGGAATAGTGATGCATGAGTGTTTTGAATCTTTGAAGAAGATTATGTCATTAACACCAGTGTTAGCAACCCTTGATTTTATGAAAACTTCCATAGTAGAGTGTGGTGCTTCAAGGTTCAGAATAGGGGCAATAATAATGCAAGACGACCACCAAATAACATGTTGAGTCGAACACTCAACAAAAGGGAAAGTTTAAAATCTACACATGATAAGGATATCCTTGCCACCATACATACATTAACAAGATGGCGATAATATCTTCTAGGAATCGAGTTCTTAATATGTATCGATCACAATAGTCTTCAATACATACAACAACAAAAAACATTGTCCATTGAACAACAATGGATGTAGAAACTTGCCACCTTAAATATGAAGATATTGCATAAAAAAGGGAAGGACAAGGTAGTTGTTGATGCACTTTCATAGAAGGACGAAGAGGTAGTACCATACATGACATCGATTATAGTTCATGGTTGGTCCAATGAAACCTAAGTCGAATACACCAAGAATCTTGAATACTACACCATAATCAATAACTTGGACCAAAAACCAAAATTTGAATGGCAAAATGACATCCTTTAGTACAAATAAAGAATTTATCTATCTCCATCACCTAAATTTAAAACGGTCTTCAAAGATTCACATGATTCACCAACTTACTTTAAAACACAACAATCGTTTTATTGGAAAAGGATGAATAAAGAAATTTAGAAATATGTAGTAGAATGTGACATATGCTAAAGAAATAAAAGTGAAAATGTTCTGCCATGAGGGTTACTCCACCCCCTAACACATTCCAAAACCAAAAATGGGAAGAAGTCTCTGTTACCCCCCATATTGCATATGAGGGTTGACACTGTGTGGGTTTATCACACATTTTAGAACTTTGTAGGATTACACCCTCATGGGGACT
Source organism: Picea sitchensis (assembly GCA_010110895.2). Classification (NCBI taxonomy): domain Eukaryota; kingdom Viridiplantae; phylum Streptophyta; class Pinopsida; order Pinales; family Pinaceae; genus Picea; species Picea sitchensis. The sequence continues at coordinate 6,059 of SNQJ01S0247435.1, forward strand.
TGGCTTGACTTGGAGACGGTGAGGAAACTAATTTCTCTTTTGTGATGGTTCTCATGGTTCTCTCCTCATGGTTGCATATTTAGGTTGATGAATCAACATGTTAGTTGTTGATTGATGGTTAGGTTGATGCTAAAGTTGGCTACTTCATGTGACTTATGTTGACATATTTCTCATCATGTTGGCTACTTCATGTGACTTATGTTGACATATTTCTCATCATGTTGGCTACTTCATGTGACTTATAGGTTGTGTTATAGCATCTAAGTGATCTCATAATGGTGAAAACCCTCTTCTCCTCAAAACATCCAAGTGCAAATGAGTGGCACCTCACCACCAAGCCCTAGCCTCCAATATCATGATGTCATGCTGAAAAGTGAGACGTTTGGCCCCTTCTGGGCAAATCGTTTGGCAAGCAATGGGTGGGCTAGGTCATCCAAGTCATCATCAAGGTCGTCTAAGTCATATCTCTCTCATCTGGCATGCGGGCCCCTGACATCCAACCTGTGGGTTTGTAGCCCCATGGAAGCCCAAGCTAGGCTTGTTCTCCCAAAATTGTCCACCAGCTAGGTCCTGGAAAGACAAATGAACATGCCTTCCAAGGATCTCAAGTCATAACATCATGTTAAGTGGATCCAATCAATAAATAAGCCATCTAAGCATGTGCATCAAAGATTACTATATCAAACAATTAACAGCTCAAAGACACTATGCAACTTGTCAGCTTAAGTATGGGAGAGTTGACGAGGTGTCCTATTGGTTAGATCTTGCCCTAGGTCAAGGAGAGCCTCAAAGAGGTCCCTCTCTAATCCATGCAAGGTGTATGAGGTGGATGGGTTCAAGACTCAATGGGCATATGTCTCATGACATACTAGGGGTCATCGTGTCTCATTCATGGGTGCCTTTGTAGAGGGTGTGTGGTACCTTCATCCACAATGTAATTTTTTCAATCCCATCATTTTCCTTTTATCTTTCTTTCTTTATATTTTCTTTAGCACAAGGACAGGTTGAAGGTCACTGCCCTGTCATGGTGACCAGATGGTGGCAATGTCACCCACAAATGCCTAATGGAAATGAGAAGGTTGGCTCGTGATGAGACCCTCTTTCTCTCAGCCATGCAACTGAGAGTCACTACTTTGGTTTGGTGACCAGATAATGACAATGTCATACCACTAGATATCCATGGACGTGATAGGTCGTCTCGTGATGAGACCTCCTATCCTTCAATCTACCTTTCAGGCATTTCTTTCTTATAGTATGTCTCCCCTTTTATTCAAAGATAAGTGTTTTATTTCTTTCTTAGGTGATCCCTGGGAGAAGCATCTAGAAGGTCATATATGGCTTTTATATTTTACCCAACACCAACCCCTCTGGGCCTTTAGCCCCTTCTTCCCATAGAATGAGGGACAATCCCTTCTCGGGTCAATACACCCTAAAATCCCAAGAGATAAGGAAATGGAGGGGAATAATGATGGAAAATGATAAGTATGGTCGATAACGGTACGATGGCTCATTAAGGGATTTCTCAGTAGCAAACCCATTCCCAAAGAAGACCACTTACTAGGGTACAATGTCAACCACCAAGGTGAAGCACAGAAAAAGGCATAATGTCCAAGCACATATCATGAAATCTAGAGCAAATCCAAGATACATAATAATCAAATGGATTAGGTATTTAAATGATGCTCACCATAATATTGACTTGTACCTCATGGAGTAAGGCCCACTGCCTTCCGGAAGCCAACTAGTGTGGTGGATGCCATCTATAAACCTGTGACCATCTGTGGTGGTGAGTTGGTTTTCCTTCTGTGCAAAGCGTATTGTTGGTCATGTAGTCTCTCGGCACTCCATATCTGCAACCTGAGGGCCTCGAGACATCATCTCCTTAGTTATCCACAAAATGGGGATAACATCTGGCTCCTACTTGAGGACATGTGCTCACCGTAGAGTGTATGAGAACCGCAACATCTCTTGGTAGACCTGTTCCTGCAAGTAAACATCAAACTATCAAGTGCAGGATGGTCTACTCATCCTTCTTCTCATATGATCATATCAAAACCCACTAAGCTAGAAGAGAAAATTTTGACATTTTTCAATAAATTCTAAACTAAGCATGAAATCAGTATGCAAGTACAGTAGAATGAAAAATGAAATGCATCTAAACTAGTATGAGAAATCAAGATGAAAATGCAGGGAATCAAAATGATTTACCTACTTACCTGGGGCACGGGCCCTGAAGAAGTCATGTGACCTGGATGTGAGGTTGGAGAAGAGACCCATCTATGGGCAATGGCATTTTTCTCCCTTCTAATGTTGTTAGATAGTACTTTTCTTTGTCAGAATTATTTTTGATGATGTAAGGGCCAAGCCATGAGTTATTGTCTTTCTGTTCATATCTAGGATTTCCCTTTCTTTTGTCCCATATGAGCACAAGAGTTCCTTCATTGAAATCAGAGCAAGGTGTATTCTCATTGTATGGCAGCTCTGTGTGGACGGTATCTTTAATGATTTCTTTACTTTTCTCCTCTTCCCTTTGTATCACATGAATAGATTATGGTTCCTTACTGTGGTACTGTGCAGCCTTCTTTTTATCCGTCCATGGTAGAAACATTTCCACTGCATCTTCCTGCATGAAGGATAACTCAAATGGATCATACTCAAAAATCTGTGGAGGTATATCATGGTAGTGTTCACTGACATAGCCGACCCCTCTCAGATTCATCGCATGTGTATCTTTCTTCTCTTTGTTATGCAGTATTTCATACGTGCCATCACCCATGGGAATATATGCATGTGTAAGATTCACACTAAGGAAACCTCCAAGGGCTAAGGACATTGTCCTTGACAAGAGCATCCCCCAGGCATCAGGGACATCGATCACCAATATATCCATGAGGATGTTGATATGTGGAAAATCTATCAAAAACACCTCAACGTCTTCACATACTCCCAAGACATTAACTCTTCTAGAATCAATACCACATACATTTCCATAAGGTTGGACTACATAATCTCCAAAGATGGGGTCAAGTTAGACCCAGAAAGAGTTGAAGCAATTGGAAAAGTCAATTTTCCTATATCAAAGAAAGCTCTCCAATCTTTCCTGGGACAAAAAAATGTGTTCACAGGTTCATTCCTAATTATGCAAAAATAGTAAAGCCAATCTACCAGTTGCTTAAGAAAGATGTTAAATTTGAATGGAATGATGATAGCAAGAAAGATTTCAAAGAAATTAAAACTGTCATATCTGAAGCTCTCGTCCTCATAAGTCCATACTATTCCAAGGACTTTCAGATTTTCTCCTTTGCCTCTGAAGATACCATTGTTGGTGTATTTCTTCAAAAAAATAACCAAGGCCAAGATCAACACATTGCTTACATGAGTAGGGCCTTGCAAAATGAAGAATTAAAATATCCCATGTTTGAAAAACATGCATATGCTTTGGTGAAATCTCTAAAACATTCCAGAGTCTTGATTGGATACTCCAAGGTAATTGGGTATGTTCCTAATTCAACAGTTAAGGATGTATTATCTAGAAGGAATAGGTACAAGGGGAAGATGGATTGCTAAAATCCAAGAGTATGACCTAGAAATCAAACCCACAAAATTAATCAAGGGGCAAGGCCTAGCTAAAATGTTGACTGAGGGAAATGAAAAGGCTTTGGGTATGATTTGTCAGAATGATGTCCCAGAGTATTCCCACAACGTATTAAGGCTTGAACAGGTTGAATGGTATGCAGATGTAATTTCCTATCTTAAAAACCTCAGATGCCCAAGCCATCTCGTGGGTCATAAGAAAAGAGATTTAAGGTTAAAATCATCTAAGTATGTCCTCACTAAAGATGGGCTAGGGTGGAGAAATCCCGATGGAATAATCCTTAGATGTGTTGATGAAATTGAAGCCAAAAAACTATTGGATGAATTCCATGCTGGATTTTGTGGTGGCCACTACGCAACTAAAACAACAACTCATAAAATCCTTAGAGCAGGGTATTATTGGCCCACCATTTTTTTAGAGGTCCATTAGTTTGTAAGAAAACGTGAGCCCTGTCAACTTTTTACTGGAAAGCAGAAGTTAGTTGCCCTCCCTTTGCAGCCAGTAGTGGTTGAAGCACCTTTTCAACAGTAGGGATTGGACCTCATAGGAAAGTTCAAGAATAATTCAAGTAATGGTTATTTATGGGTCTTAACAACTACAGATTACTTCACCAAATGGGTTGAAGCCATCCCTACTAAGTCAACTGAAAAGGTTGTCATGGATTTTCTTGGAGACAAGATAATAACCATATTGGTGTGCCTTCAAAAATAGTAACAGATAATACAAAAGCCTTTTGCTTAGCAGAAATGTCCTATTTTTGTTTCAAATATGGCATTATCTTATCACATGCATCAGATTATTATCCCCGAGGAAATGGCAAGCTGAGTCAAGTAATAAAATCTAATGACCATAGTCAAGATAATTGTTGGGGAAAACAAAAGGTCATGGGATAGTAAAATCAAGTATGCATTATGGACAAATAGAATAACTAAGAAGGTTGCAACAGGAAAGAGTCCATTTGACTTGGTCTATGGTACAGATGTTAGATTGCCAATACACCTTAAGCTTCCAGCATATGGTTTACTTCAGGAATTTTCCACAGGAAAGGATGCAGTTCAGAACAGGATTAATTAGATAATTGAGTTGGAAGAAAACAGAAGAAATGCTTATGATCGGAATTGCAAAAATCAGGAAAAGGATAAAAGGGCTTTTGACAAATCAGCAAGGCAGAGGGATTTCATAGTTGGTGATACAATGTTGTTATGGGATAAAGGAAAAAAAAAGAACTGGCAAGTTTGA
>SNQJ01S0247436.1:0-13062 GCA_010110895.2 Picea sitchensis
AGTAGAAGTTTTTTGTTTGTTTAATTGACTCTAGAAAATAATTTTTTGTGTAAAAAGTTCAATTAAATTTTTTGTTGTGATTCTAAATTAGAAACTTAGTTTCTTGAACTTCATAAATTTTACCTCTTTCTTAGAGTTTCCCAAATATATTCCCTGAGAATTTACATTCTTAGGGATGATATGAAATATAATAAAACAATAGAAACAGTAGATGATATTTCACTTCTTAACAACCGTAATACACTAGGCAATTCAAGAGAGAATATATCAAGCTTATGACACAAGTTTCAACATTTTAGAGCAATCTTATCATGCATAAACTAGATCCAAAATTCACTTTCTGTCATTGATGGTGTTATAGGACATACAAGAAAACATGTATTTTTCAGATCTATCTTCATTGACTGAGGGAAGTTCATGTAAAATAGAGGAAAGTGAGACATCTAGTAGGTCTAATAGGTGGAGATCAACTAGAGGTGAGAAGATCAGAAGAAAATTCCATAGACGCATGGATTTTTTTCTTGCGAAAGGGGGATCATGTTCTTATGAACCTAAGAGCATAGATGACATTTAGGTGCCCTTGAGGTACAAACATATAGTGAAACGATGGGTACCCAAGGATCTTCCTGAAATAAACACTGATTTTTGTGTAAATGAAAGGATATACCGGATTTCTCCATCGTCATTATATGGTTTGGGGCTATTTTCCATGGATGGCATAAAGGCTTATTACAATGTATTAATTGAATTGGTGGAGTACATCGGACCCTGTTATATCTACAAAAATTGGATACAAATAGTACAATATACAAAAAGTATGCGAAGATATGGCTTGGTTGCAAATTATATACAACTAAAAGACAATGATCAAAATAAAGGAAGACCAAAAGAAGCGGGAAATATTGCAGGGTTCATAAACAGTACATGGCCCACAACCACAAATAAGAAACCCAATTGTGTATTTGAGGGGCATGAAGGAAAACCTGTATTTGTATGTGCAATAAAATCAATAGCTGCAGGGGGAGAGTTATTGATTAATTACAATTTGAATAGAATATATACAAATGTTTATATTATGAGGGCGATATGTATACTAATTTACTCAACCTATAAGCAATGACTCTTATATTTTATGATTTTCATTATGTTATTTATGGTGTTAATCCATTTGGAGAACTTTGGTCTATTTTTTTTTATCAACAATAACATTCTTCCTTGGATGTCAATAAAGAGGGAGGATTTCACATACATTTGAATTTATTTCTCATGATAATGATCATAGTTCTAATTTTACTTTAATGTGGTAGGATGATCATGGTAAATCGAAAGCAACCTCATAATAGGTAAATGAACAACAATTTTTGAATTGCATTTAATGTGCATTTTATTTATGTGGCGATCAATTATTTTATTTGTTTACATAAATGAATTATCATTTACTTTGTTTAATATGTAGTCAATGGGCCATGATGTTGATGATGATTCACTCGAGGAAATGGATTTGTATAAATCCCTCGACCCTATGGTTTTAATTAAAAACAATATCAATCAAGGAAACAAGGAACTAGCTCACTTGTTAGATATTCTAGATCAAACTCCTCAGGTCGAAGAAAGGATCAGAGAAGTTATGAAAAGGCTTAAGACATATAAGGTAATAACCATAATTTCAAGTGGTTTTATTTTTGTGTCATAAGATAACTCATGAAAGGTTTATTTTTAACTTTTACATTATCTAAAAGAAAAAATGTTTTCTTTCATATATAGATATTTTTGGATCCTGTTGACCCCGACATGCATGGTGTCAGTAGTAGTGGTGCTACACAGATGCCACAGGGTCCTGACGCATGCCCTCGTAAACCTGGAAGGACACAACCATTCATATCTCCACCTTCCGGGCAATTAGGTGGGAGCCACGACACACACACTCAGGAAGTGGCCACACAGATAGGCTCTGGAGGTGGTGACGGAGATGAGGGTGATGATTTGACCAGCTATATGGTTTCTTTTCCTAAATAAAGATGTGTGACCATAACGCGGACCCTTAAGGGGAAATTTATGGTCAACGAGGAAGGAATTACATTAAAGCAAGTTAAAGTCCTGAGTAATTTTTAAAATTTTAATTGTTTCATGTAGTCTATGTAGAAAAATATAAATCATCTAAATTATTATTTTTAAATTAATAATCATATAATCTTTTTGCATGTAGATAACAACGATTTTTATAGGTCCTTGGAGAATAATGTGTTTATGATTTTTCGTCCCACCATACGAGAAAGGTGAAATTCCTATAATTCCAACCTCAAAAAAGAATTGATGGATTATCTTGAAAGCCTTTTTGATGTAGACACATTTAATAAGACCTTGGCCATCGTCACAGTTGGCCAATATTTAAAATATACGTGAGAAACACATAGAAAGCACTTGAAACAAAATGATAGGTACGAGCATCCTTTGATGATTCCAGAGAGGGAGTGGAAGACCCTCACCGAGGATGCAAAAGAAAATAAATTGACAAATGAAGGAAAAACATCCTCTGGTCCCAAAAGGTAAATTATAATTCCAATTCAATACCTTCAATTTTTTTGAGATGTAAATAAAAGTGTGGTATATATTAACATGCTTGAAAATTTTGATGATAGGTTGACTGACACATCAAAGGAAAACATTCCATTCTTTTACCAACCTTTTACTTCACTTTTCACCATATGTCGCTTTCCCGCAGCCTTACATTAAGGCCATCTTCAAAATTACATATGAGTTTAGACCTATTATTTTCCAAAGCATTCATTTTAGTATTTTGAGTAAGTTTATGATTAAATATTGGAAAAATAACATGTTTTCACTTATATATCAAAGTGGGATGAGTTATATGATGTTTACAGGTGTATTTTAATACTTCAATGAAGTCATATGATGGAATAGAATAAAGCCTATTTTCACATCAATTTCCATTCTCTAGTTTTAGATGTAAAGTGTTTTAGAGTAGTGTATGATGTTATGGAATAGTTTTTACTTTGCTCTTAGGAGAATTGAGATCACTCCAAATGGATCAAGGAAACATTTTATTTCATTATAAATAATTGTGAATATTGGTATGTATATATGTTTGTTTTTGCTGTAAATATTTCAATAGATTTATATCCTGGGTATTGGGGAATTGAGAGTGATGTGAGGGGGAGGGGCCATAAGAGATTCCACCTTCATGTGGTTGGCCATGTTCAGTAGAGAATAATTTATTGGAGTCGTTTAATCTTTGAGAAAACCTCCCTCGATCCAATGGAGCAACAACAAAGTCAATGTTGACTTTGTTGCTGCTACTTCAGATCAAGGGATGCAGTTTAATTAAATATTAGATGCGTTGCTCCAATAAATTATTCTCAAAACCAAGGGGAGTACATTCAGGTATGTTCTAAAACTCTCATAAAAAATCGTCTTAGAGTAAATAATGCGCTACAAATATGACTTTTATTGATTTTGTAGATATTTATGGAGCTTGAATGATTTTGGCAGGTACTTTAAGATCTTTCTTCATCAAGTAAGGGAAGCTCAAGAAAAACATAGGTTCATACAACTAAGGATAAACATGCGGGGGAAACCATTCCAATTGTGTCGACTAGTTCATCAAGTCAGGTGTGATTGGTCCTTTCAACATAGTTTATATATCCATCAATTTTGGTTATGTTTAATGTTTATTAATTGTTGCATGATTATTTATTAATTCAGGGTTTGCTATGTGATAATTTATTGAGATATATCATTTGTTTAGTACTTGTCATGTTCTCTCCTTTCATCTAGTAATGGTAGATACAAGTCCATTTATATTGAGTGAAATAAACCTTAGGTTCCTGTAGGGATTGATGAAGTGTTAGTTCATGCATCTATTGTTAGGGAATATATTGGAATGGATATTACTCTCATCACTAATCTCAAGAGCATGAAGATTGTAAAGACATTGTGATAAAAAAAATTGTACTTTGCAACAAGATGTTGAAGAATCGACATTCAATATTGAACATATTTCCTTGAAGATACTTCATATAATGTAAATTTGTTTATGAATTGACGTTAAAGGTTGATAGGATTAATGGTATAAGTATGATTTTATTTTTTGTGTATATTTTGAAGGACTCTTTGAGGAAGAGAAAGAAATAAAAAAAATTATGTGAGAGTCATCACAAGAGTTTAATTGTTTATTGGTTTACTTTAATTTTAAAAAAATTGGATTCACAAGCTCATTGTCATTGGTTCTCACCCACTTGCACTTCTTAAAACCCTCACATTTTGTTGTAGTTTCACTTTCAAAATAAAGTTTGTTTCTTCACCTTTGTTATGCAGGAACATTTTCTAGAAATTCATGCTAAGAAACTTGCCATTTTTTCATTTCAAACATGTATATGCATTTTGGTTAACAGGTTAGCAAGAAAAAATATGGTTATTTAAATTGCTCTCTCTCTCTCTTGTCATGTCAAAATCCATTCCTTCCACTTCCAACTGTCCTATAAGAACATTATGGAATCCTTTAGTAGTGCACCATAAGCATCGGTAGCATTTTTGCAGACTTAGTAAAAGCAATATGAACAACAGATCTGATCACCCTTACAACATGTTTAAATATGATATTTCCTATGAGACTTGGGTGGCTGCAAAGAAGGAACGCCGTAACACTTGTGGGTTCATTTGGAATTGAGATATAACCTTTACATTGTTGATCCTTCACTTTTGTTGAGCGCCCTCCCCCCATGTACACATGCTTTAGATAGGTCTAGTCATTTCAACAATCATGATAAAGCATCATGTTTGGAGATTGGTGTATGGACTCCCTCACTTACATGGCAACTTTTAGCACATGGAATTATTATTGAAATGTTTGATTTCTACGTCTAATTGGATCTAACTATGTGCTTAGACCTCATTTCAAGGGCCTTTCTGTACTCACAACATAAAAGATACCTAATGTATGAGCCCAAAATATAGGAAATAATGATATTGATTCTTTTGAGGTGTTTGCACATGAGAAAAGGTGAAAATATGATACACCTATCAATCCAAAAATAAATTAAGTAGGAAACACTCTTGACAACCTGTAAAAATGAGCAAGTCCTAGCAGTAGAAGGACACGGTACTTCCCTAAAAAGTGTAGTGAATAACATGCCTCTAATTATGACAACATATGTGTCTTGGAACAAGATTTTTACTTGATATAAATATTGAGGGGAGTAAGGGTTGTTTCGACCTCATTTCAACCTTAACATCGATAGTCATGGTCCAAGGTAGATTCTTGTAGCAAACGATTGAGTAGTAAGTAGCTTGGAGATAAAAACATTTAGTCAATGCTCCATTAGTGAAACGTTTTGTGGTATGAAGCAAGGAAACTCCTTGTTATTGTTAAAGGATTATGAGAATAGGAAATTTTGAACATCAATGAGAGAGATATTGCATCACTATTCATCTGATTAATATATCCCTGATTGAGAGATAATTATGGATCAACTTGTTTATGATTGTTTCACCTACAAGTAATCTAGATATTAATGATGACATACATTCCAATCAACGTGATTATGGAAATAAATTGTATATCCCATCCAATTTGGATTCCTTGGGGAATGTAAAAGATTTCTACAGGAGTAAATATGCCAATGTTTAAAACTTAGTGAAGAAAGGCATGTTCAAGGAATATTAAATTATATATTTGTTTCCCTTCATTAGCCAAAATTGTACTCTATGGGGCCAATCATCAAAACACCATTTAAGTGGGCACTCTTATAGCCTGTTCCAATTCTATAATTCTTATTTTCCTACCCTAATTTTGGAGCTCCTTCCTTATATTCGTTGAGTAGATTGACTATATTATTTATGTAGTATAAAATTTGGGTACTTTTCAGTTATGTTTCATCTTGCTGGTCATGTTGCTCATCATGTTGTTGTTCAGGTTGCTCTGAGGTTGTCTTTTATTCTTATCTTACTTATGCAACATGGTTATGATTAATGTTGCAATGATCAAACACAAGGGTATAAAGGGTACTATTGATGATGGTTTGGTAAGGAAGGATTCTAGGGTTATCAAATGCTCCCAAGAAGAGAACTTGACCCCAAGTAGGAGCCAAATGTTACCCACTATGTCGTTGGGCACAAAAAAAATTCCATAGTGATGATGACATTGTGTAATGGTTATCCTATTCCTCATTGATTGTGATAACAATGACATTCCTACCCTAAACCTCTTTGATATTGTTTTGTTTGATTTCTTTTTAAACACCTACATGTCCTCGGTCTTCCAACATCCCTAGTGTCGTTGATATAACATACATGTCAGAAGACCGATGTTACCTTATGTCAGTCTCTGATGTTCCTAGTGTCACTATCATGGAGTCAACATCACTGATATAACATCTATGTTGGAAGACCGATGTTACCTTTCATCAGTTGTTCGACGTTCCTAGCGTTGTTTTCATGGCATCAACGTCATAAGTGAAATGTCAATGATATAGCATAGATGTCAAAAGACTGAACTTACCCTTCTTCGACTGTCTGACGTGCTTAGCATCACTATCATGGCATCAACGTCACAGGTGAGATGTCGCTAATATAACATACACATCGTAAGACTGATGATATGTGGCGTCGCAGGTGAGATGTATTGGTGTTGTTGTAGTGATGTCCATAGTGGGCTTGGATAGTGAAGTTCGAGAAGATACATGTCTACATGAAATGTCACAACAAAGATGATGTCTGTGTCGTCAGAAAATCAATGTTATGCGAAACAATGTTTTAGGGGGTCTGATGTTTGTCGGTCTACCAAAAATATAAAGTGGCAATTTCTATGAACATGCTGTCAAAATTTGACCCAAATGTACAAGTGGCTCATTCATAAGAATATGATTAAAATGAGGCTCAAATCCCTTTTACATCAAACATGAATGCCAAAACCCTAGATATCCAAAAAAACCTAACCCTAGGAGATGAAAACCTAAACCTTGGATACAAAGTGCCAAAATTCATTATTGGATGTATGGGATGACCTGGGTTCTACCTTAGTTCTCCAATGAAATCCCAAAAACCATCATCCCCTCTGGCAAACCAGAAGGCAACAGTGCGCATAGAGTGCACAACGCAGTCTCACCCGAGATGGCTTATGGGTGACTTCAGGAACAAAATGTATGCAGTCATGGAAGGGATGGAACTCATGGCGATGTTAGGCATATTATTCTTCTACTTCAACACTCATCATTCTACCATATCATCTTTCAAATCTACCATTCATGTAACCTTAACATTCATTCTGCATAACTAATCTAGTGTGAACTGTAAACTAACTCTAACATATTCATTTATTTATCTATTCATTCATCATAATAATCATTGAAACACATAAGAGGAACCATTCCACATAATGACATAGTATTTTACCATGGTTCACCTCCCCCTGGGACGCATACACAAATATTTGGAATCATATGCTTCTTTATTCATATTCAACAAAATAGTGTGTTGTTCCCATTACACCATAAGTTGGTGCTACTTCGTGAGGATGAACAATGTCGCACCAATCTCTATATCTTGTGACCTGACCCTCAGTTACAATTCATAATTCTCCAAGTATGAGTTCCATGAATCTCCACCAAAACTAATATTGCAACTCAAAATAAAATAAAAAGACTCAAAAGTAAACTCAACTTCCCCCAAAACAGATGATAGGTGAACTCCTCATATCTTACAATGCCTATTTATACTAACAAAATGTGGGTTAAACCCACTACAATGATTACCAAAACCCTAACCCTATTGGATTAGTCTTTTCGACATATCAACCTCATGTGTGTGGTTGGTCTTCAATCCAACCATTCGTTCCTTTGACTCTTCTTTTCCTCGCGCTACTTTTCCTTCTTTCCTGGCACGCGCTACTTCTTTGGTCCATCCCTTAGCTTACTGCCTCATTTGCTGCAGTCTTCCTTATTCCTTGAACTTTTCTCCCCAAATATCCTGCTCCAACAGGCCCCCAAAACTTACATGTGGCTCATCTCGAGCCACTTAGGAAGTGTTTGCATCTCTGACAGACTTCTCTAACTTATGGAATCTTCCTGAAATCTCTTCAACATGAGTCTTCACATGTGTGCTATTCTCAACAATAGACTCCACAATCTACGCAATGCTATTCTATTTGAGTATTTCTTCATCTTCCAACTTAATGTTTTCCATATGTCCCATAGTTGTATCCATCTCTATCAACATGTTATCTACATCTTCCTGCAATGGCTCCAGTTGAGCATGCCTGAAATTCTTTTATGTTTACATCTTCATCAATTCTGCTTGTAAACTATTTAACTCTTGCGTGCTCCTAAGACTATATTGTGTGTTCATTGCCTTCTTCTTTTTCTTCAAATCCTGCACGATTGTGTTGACTCCTTCTTCCTTCTATTCTAATGCCTACAAAATTTCATCCACTTGTAGACTTGTCCATAGTTGTGCACTTTTTTCGTCTAACTCTGCAACTTCCTTGATACTCTGCGACATGTTCTCCATCTAGCCGAACATCTCCTTCTCTCATTGTGATCTAATTTTTGGTGACGTGCTTGGTTTAATTTTTTCCATTAATTCCATCATGTGACTTTTATAATCTTCCATCGCCTGCGCTATATTCCCAATTTTCTCCTCAGTTTGTAAATGCGCCCCTTCCTATGCACTGTCTTGAATTAACTTGAATAGTTCTTCTACACATTTCTCTATTTGGACAATGTGTTGTTTTGCTCATCCTTCTCAATCTATACTTCATTGAGGGTTATCTTCAGTGTGTCCTTTATGTCATTTTCTACTCTTAACTCTGTCGCATCTGTGCGTGCTCTTAATTGGATCTCTTGTGCCACTATAACTTGCAGTTTATATAGTGCTTTGGTTCAGACCTTTGACAGCGCTACATCCAAGTGATCAATGTATTTCATGACCTTATGCCCTATCTCATCATCTATTTGTAGCATGTCCCGAGTGATCACAAACATTTCACTACCCAAAACTATAATCTAGATCGTCTCTTGTGCATGCACTATATTTTCCTGAATAATATATTATCGATGCGCCTTTCCCTTCTAGTGTGATGAATCCAATTGTAATTTTTCCATAGTTTCCTTAACCTATATTAGTTTCCTAATTATTTCTTCTCATTTCTTCTCAGCATTGTCTCACAAGTCTGCTTTGTGGTCCTACACCTTCTCAACCACTAGTTCAACATCATCCTTTGTCAATGTCATCTCTGGGACTCTTTTGTACGCCTTAATTGTTTTTCTATGGCCTCTTTCTTGTAGCATGATCCTATTCATTGACAAAGTTTTTTTCTGCATTGATTTTGTGGTATTTCTATATCCAGGATATCTCCTCCTCCTCCTCCTCCTCCTAGTTCCTCATGTGTAGGAACAATTGTTTCTTTTTGTGTGCTCACATTAGTATTCTTATGTTGTTCTCCTCCATTTCTCACTCAAGTATGGTCCTTATACTATGCTTATGGATTAGGAATGTTATTTTGTTGTCTTAGTTTCCTCACTTTCTCCCTCCCTTCAATATACTTTGTGCGCTCTATAGCCTTCTTGGTGTTTGTTGTTGGACTACTGGATTTATGTGACATGCCAGTTTCTACTGGATGCTTCCATTTTTTTTTTCCTTTATTCGAGGTCACTAGTATCTTCCATTCAACTGGAAAATATTTTATATCCCATTTAACTTTCTCTCCAATGATGCAACACCTCATTTGCAACCAATTCATCTTTGGGTCTCTTTTGGCCCAAATCCATACATTTTGCCTTTATACCTAAATTTTTTCAATATCCTTGTGTTCCTCCACTACTTCTAGTGGTATCCTCCATGTTTCAACCACCTTTTCACGTATTTCCTCCAAATACATTGAAAATATACTAGAGTTTTCCTTCCTTTCTTTTGGGGCTGAAGTGTGCCACAATGTTGCATATTGTGTTGCGCAACACTTTCTTATCCTTTGAAAAAACATGTTTTATTTAGGGTGTATCCATCCTACCAATGCTATAAGTATGATAAACAAAGGTTAATGGAACTATGTGTCTAAGTCTTGTTCATCTTTGAAATCATCCAAAAACAAGTTTAATAAGTATGGACTCTAGCTAATTAAAGTCACCTTTGTGCACTGCGCAGATGCTGTAATCACCCATGTTGGTGCTTCTTCCTTGTAACACTTCCTTATCAATTTGCATGCCATTAGCTTCATTTCCAATCTTGTCACAAGTTCATTGATCCTATTGATTATAATTCTCTGTGACCCTCTCACTGTTCCATATGTGTACTTCATCTCCTATGCTAGCATCTTATCCTTAGTTTTATCATCCATATATTGTTTAGGTTTCTCTCCATCAGTTGGAAGACCTGTGATATTGACAATCATATCAACATTGATTGATATCATCCTATATAACCACATAATACGCCCATGTTCTAACACCAAAAATTATTTGACGCAATTATTCACATCCTTGTCACATCCAAAATGATGGATTTCTAGTAGGTTCATTATCACTGTGTTGTATAACCCTGTAATCCATTACTTTGGTTCCAATATTGGAACTCCCAATGCACTGATTCTTTTTCTCTCCATGTATACCTACGGATCAAATTCATGGAATTTATCTCTTTTGGTTACGTCATGGTATGCATACCTTAGTTTCTCTACACATCCTAAAATGTTACGAAGTATTGTCACCCCTTCTAGTATGCGTGGCAGTGCTAGTGTGACTTATGCTTTCTTGTGCAATGACCTATGTATTGGATATAATCCTTCCTCTTTTCTATTGCTATGGATGGCCCTACTTCTTGGTGCGCATCCTCTTCTTCCTTTGTGTCAGAATCTGGTTCACATGTAACATTTTCCACTTGCACATGTTGTTTTTTTTGTTGTACTGTCTCCAAGATAGGTTTTTGTACTGGTTCGGACTCTTCCCTAGGCTCGTCTAACTCTATTCTTTCATCATTTTCGTCGTTTTTATTTTTTGGTGCTCCCTCACCCAATTGTTGTGTAGGTTTCTATGCTTCATTGGGGATTTTCTCTTTATCCCTTAGATCCACATTCATCTGCCTAGCGACAGGTTCCTATTCTTCAATAAGTGTTGAGCTTACTGGTTCAGGTGATCACATCTTATCCACGTCTATGACTGCCACTTGATGACTAGTTTTTTTAACTTATGGTACTTTCTCCTATGATGATCTTGTGTCGTTGCGGGTTTTCCTTGTCATTCGACTGGGTGCTCCAATATTTGGTGGCGCCATATGGAAAATTCTTGAACCTACTACTTTGAATTGTTGCTGAAAAATATGGAAAATTATTGAACCTTAGTTATTGTCTTCTCCAAGTCACAATGAGGCTTACCTTTCAATTTTCCTACTTTTATAAGTCCTGTCATAAATTCTTTGTCGTATCCCACATTTTTGTTCATCGCCTTTTTTCTTTTTTCGACCACTTTTTGTTTCATCATACCGTGTTCACTTTTTTTGTCATGCAATGTCTTCATGTTATGTCATACCTCTTTCTATCTTCTTCTTCACATTGTATTCTTCACCTTTATGTTGACCAATTGTCCATCTACCTACTTCCTTTGGGATTTTTCTCATTTTTCTACTTTTTTCTTCATTTTTCTTTTTTTAACTCCTATTATATACAATATGTACAAGTCTAACTTATGTGATGCAACTACTGAGAGTTAGTAGGTCCATTTTCCCTATACAATTTCAGTCAACTACCATTCACCATTCCTTGAATCTCTTTTCCTATTAAATCCTGCATCTTCACAACGCCTCCATTTGTGACAGAGTTTATCTCATATGGCCTTAGCCAATGCATTCTGAATTTTCCTGGGTGCTACACGTATTTACTCTCATAGAGGAGAATCATATCCCCTTCCTTGAATTTATTCTTCTTGATGTGTCTGTCATGTTAGGCATTTTCCTTTACTTTCTATACTTCCTAGTGGAAACCAACTATGATCATGTCTTCTTCCAATTCCATGAGTTGATCCAATCTTTGCTTCACTGCACCTCTTTCTATCATGTTTGTAATTGTTGCAATGCGCAAACTAGGTACCAAATACTCCAAGGGAACTACTGATTCCTGTCCATACACCAATATGAAAGGTGTATGTCCTGTTAGCTTCTTGCATGAATTTATGCAATCCCATAATACTGTTGGTACCTTCAAATCCTAGTCATCCTTGTTCACATTAAAAATATTGGTTAAAGGATTTTCCAATATCTTGTTAAACACTTCCACTATGCCATTATCCTGAGGATGGTATGGAGTGCTCTTTTGATGATGTATCTCAAATTATTTAGTCATTTCCTATATTGTACTGTTAATCAAATGATTCCACTGATCACTCATTAGAACTCTAGGGAATCCAAATCTTGTGACTACATGTTCAAATCAGACGTGTGTTGCAGTTTCTATGCCGCAATCATTCACTACTGCTACTTCATCCCATCTGGTTAAATATTTTGTCATTTTAATAATATACCTTTCTCCTAATCTTATGGTTGGTGGATTAATTGGTGCTACAAAAACTACTTCCTACTTGTCAAACACTTGTAAAGTTACTTGAGTTCTTAATGACATCACATCCCTCCTAGATGACTTTCCAACCCTTTGACAGACATCACAATTATGACAATACTCCTTTGCATCCTTATGAACTATTGTCCACCATAATCATGCATGTAATATCATCTTCATAGTAGCCTTCCCTACATAATGTCCTCCATCTATTCTTTCATGTGCTTCTGCTAATATGATATGCCTTTCATGCTCCATAACACATCTCCTCAAAATGTTATTTCCACCAAGATTATACAAATGACCTGAAATTAGTTGGTAGTCTACAACTCTGACTACCAAGTTCTTCTTCTGTGTAATATTAAATTCCTTTGGGGCAAATCCTGTACTCAAAAATTCAATAATGTTAGCAAAATATTCATCAACAATATGTACTGGAAATAATTGTGCATCTAGGAAACTATCTTCCAAATTTCTTGGTTCTTCTCCATTAGTTATCCTTGACA
>SNQJ01S0247437.1:5066-18128 GCA_010110895.2 Picea sitchensis
CTAGTATCTCCAATCAAGTTGGAGGCACTAGTCATTTTGTCGCTTCTAGTTTTCAGATTCATGTTGGATGGCAACCTCAAGATGGAGGCCATAACCCAGTTTATGGGAAAAGTATACCCAGATTACAATCTCAATTTGGAATCTTCCTTTCCAACGGAATCAACAATCGTCTAGGGGGAAACATCCTCAAGTTAATTCTTTTGTACCCCCTAATCTCGGAAAACCGTATCCAAGTTCTATGAATCCTACTTGGGGTCAAAATCTTCAGTCTAATACTCATTTCCAAGGGAGCTTACCTAATCAACCAACTCATGTTGTCTATTTGAATCAAAATCCTCCACAACCGAATTTTTCAGGACTATCTAACTATCTACAGACTGATTATGGTTCTACTGGTATACCTACGGGACTACCACCTCAAAACTACCAGTTTCCTCAAGTGAACAGACAGTTGTCCTTCCTTGCTACTTTGGACTTACCGGATTTATCTAGGATTTCGAATGATCCTATTTTACATTCTCCTTATTGACCCGTCATACTGGCCAAATTACCATCTGACATTCATAAATTTGACAGTCGATCGGGAGAAGACCCAAATAATCACATCATGACGTTCCATCTTGGGTGTTCGTCCAACTCATTGATGGATGACTCTATAAGATTATGACTTTTCCAACAAACTCTTACAGGTTTGGCAGCCAAATGGTATATTGAGTTACCATGGGGATTCTTTAATGACTTCAATACCTTATCCATGGTATTCTTAACACATTACCAGTTGCCAATTTGATATGAGACAGGAACTGAAATTTTGAGTTCATTTAAACAATCCTCTTCCACTCATATTTCTGATCATATACATGAGTGGAGGAGGAGAAGACGCCTAATCAAAGTTCCCCTTCCTGATCAACTATTGGCCGAGTGGTTTACCAAATCACTTATTGGTCCTATCACCCATGATGTTTCCATGGGTGATGTCATCACTGAAGAGCAGGCGATTAGTTGTGCTCAATATCTGGATCTTGTTTATTCACAAATGGGCACATTATATGACTTAATCCTTGATGATCCTCATCCATATACGAATCCTACCCCAACACCTCCAGTATCTTCTCATGTTGTCGATGGCATGATTGGTATCTTTCATGATGAGACTCGGTCTAAAAAAGTCAGCCATGCCAATCCCAAGTCTACTACTTATAGTGTACAAAATACTCCTAATCCAACTCATTCCCCCAGTAAGACCTTTGAAGTTAATTCGGTTCAATCTACACTTACCAGTAAAAATAAAAATAAAAAGAAAGAGAAGGGTAGGAATAAGGAGGACAAAAATAATAATCAACAATCTGAGAAACCTAAAACACAGTCTGTTGATGACAAAGATAAGTGTAAACCTCTTTAACCTTGCCTTATCTATGGTGAGGATCATTATACGAAAGATTGTCCACGACGTGTTGAGGTTACTAAGTTCCTGCAAGGGACCGAGACACCTCCTACACCTGTTGTATTGTCACAACCATTTCCTTCTCAGCAACAGGCCCAATTGGTCATTCATGACCAACCTTCTCCCTCTACCACATCTTATGTACTTATGTGTACTATTGACTCCAAGAAGAAAAAAGTTGCATTCGCAACTCGAACCAAATATTATTCTCCTTTGAAAGAGAAATTTGATGATTTACCACCACCGTTGGTTCAACCTCCTCCACCAACTTCACCTCCAAATGGTCCTCTTCATCTCTAACGACCGAGCCTAGATACATTTCTTCGTCCTCCTCCCAAGGGCATTGTTCAAAATTCCTCATTTAACCCTCACGCACATGCTGCCCAAAACTACAGTATTGTAGAAGACCTTGTGCAAGCACCCACTGCAATGTCGACTCTTGAAGTCCTTCAAAGTTGTCCTACTCAATGGAAGGCACTGTTAAAGGCTATTGGTGGAATTTATCCTACCGATACCAATCTAATAATATTTGACTTGGAAGATCATATTCCAAGGCTTCCTCCTCAATTAGCGTTTTAGATCCAAGTTGTTGTGGAAAATAAGAATATTTGTCGAACCATTATTGACGAAGGAGCCTCGACTTGTGTTATGTTTGTTACTTGTTGGAAAGCTATTGGTTCTCCTGCCCTTACCAAGTTGCACAATACTCTTAAATATTTTAATGGTAAAGGGTTTAAAAATTATTGTGTTCTTCCTTCATTGTCTATTATGTTAGAAGGTAAGGCAGTTAATGTTGAGGTTGAGGTCTTTGATGCACCTCTCGATTACAACCTTCTACTTGGTCGTAGCTGGATTGATTCTATGTGCGCAGTTGTTTCTACTCTTTTCTGTGTGTTATGTTTCCCACACCAAGGAAAAGTCATTAATGTCGATCAACTGGCCTTCTATAATTCTGATTCATGTACTAGTGACGTACATTTTATTTCAAAAACACCTCCCGGTTATGAGAATGTCGGTGTGGGTCTTTTAAAAGATTCAAAATTAATGGGTACATTTTCTATCCCACCACCCGATATTCCTCCTCCTTTCGTTGCCTCAATTAACATGATATCGACTTCCATTAGTGAAAACCATGAGTCTTACGACCCATGGATAGTTCCTATCTCTGACGATTGTCTTCGTTACGGCGACTGAATGCCTTTGAGTCCGGTAGAATCGGCTTATCAAGCTATTCAATCGGTAACTCATTCTCCTCCCTCCCTCGGTGATACATCTCTTGATTTGTTCCATGTGATCTTTCCTACTGATGAGATGATCATAACGGCCATGTCTATGGAAGATACTCCATGGGATGATGGGCATCATCGTTCTATTATTTTCCTAGAACATGAAAGCATAGAGAGTTACCAACGAATTTCGACTTTGTCTATCGTTGTTGATATTTCCTTTGTTCTTGAACCAACACACGATGTTTTGTATGAAGGGAACTTGAGTAATATTTAACCTATCATTCCTCTTGAAATATCAATTAAACTCGGAGTCATCGAAAATGTTCATATCGGTGCCTCATGTTCTATTGATGAGGTCCATTCTTATAAAACCCTTTTCCAATAATTTTGTGATGTTTTTTCCTGGAGTTATGAAGAAATGTGTGGTATCGATCCTGATATTGTTGTGCATGAGATTAAGACTTACCCAGACGCTAAACATGTTCGACAAAAACTTCACCCAGTACATCCACGTAAAGTTGTTGATATTAATCTTGAAGTTGAAAAACTTCTTAAAGTTGTCTTTGTCTATCCTGTGGCTTTGACCAATTGGGTGTCCAATATTGTTCTGATTAACAAAAAATAAGGCACGATCCGCGTTGTGTGTATATTATAAGGATATAAACAAAGCTTGTCCCAAAGACAATTATCCAAATCCTTTCATTGACCAGATTGTTGACGACTGTGTCGGGAGTGAAATCTTCTCCTTGATGGATGGTTTCTCCGGCTATAATCAAATCAATATTTTTCTCGCGGATCAACATAAGACTGCTTTTATTTTCCCTTAGGGAACCTTCGCATACCGAAAAATAGATTTTGGTCTAAAAAATGTTGGTGCGACGTTTCAACGCGCTATGTCTTACACTTTTCATGACATTAAGCACATTGTACAGCCCTATATAGATGATCTACCAACGCATTCTATGCGTCGTCAAGATCACCTGACACATCTACGGGCCATTTTCCTACATTATCATTATTATCGCATACGTTTTTATCCACACAAATGTGTTTTTTGTGTGGAATACGGATGACTTCTTGGTTTTATCGTGTCTATGCATGGGATTAGGGTAGACCGCTTGAAGGTTGAGGCTATTCTTAATTTACCTCCTCCTTCCACACTACGCCAGCTCTAAATTTTGCAAGGGAAGGCAAACTTTTTACGTCGCTTCATTCCAAACTAAGCTGAATTAACGAAAGGATTTACTCGTCTTCTCAAGAAAGGTTATGATTTTGTATGGGACGACACTGCCAACAAAGCCTTTGAAGCTTTGAAACTCACCTTAACCTGTACACCATTGTTGTTTCCACTTGATTATAGTCGAGATTATTTCTTGTACTTAGTTTCTTCAGAATCTACCATTGTTATGGTTCTATTCCAAGAGGATGATTCACATGAAGAACATGTTATATACTATTTGAGTTCGAGTCTCACGACCACTGAAACCAAATATTTACATGTGGAGAAACTGGCCTTGGCAGCTGTTCAATTCGTTCAATGTTTTCGTCACTACATCTTATTACGTAGAACCACGGTCATTTTTTATTGCAACCCCATGCAACACATCCTTACTTGACAATTGTTGGGGGGAAAGTAATCTAAATGGATAGTTATTCTCCAGGAGTTTGATTTGGAGTTTGAACGCGCCAAGTCAAAGAAGTCTTTGGTTTTTGTTGAATTGATATGTGACCTTCCCTCTACTGAAATAGAAATTGTGGCAGAGGATTCTTTACCTGACGAATCTCTCTTTCTGATCAGCTCTGATGACATATGGTATGGAGATATTATCATTTATCTCCAGACCCAAACTTTCCGGCCTGATCCTTCTAGTACAAATCGTCGTCGTATCCGGTATCAAGCCCATCAATACATTATCCTTGGTGATACCCTTTACCGTCGTGCTATTGATTCCATATGTCGATGATGTCTCACCTACAATGAAGCTGAGAAATATTTGAATGATTGTCACTCTGGAGAATGTGGCGGTCATATGTCTGGGTATGCCACTGCCCAAAATATCTTACGAGCTGGTTATTTCTGGCCTTCATTTTTTAAGGATTGCATTACTGTCATCCAAACATCTCACGCTTGTCAAACCTACAACAATAAGATCCGATCTCACCCTGCTCCTCTTCACCCTATAGTTTCCATCGGTCCATTCGCTAAATGGGATATTGAATTCATGACATGTAACCCTCACTCAATCGAGGGGCATGTATACATTATTATAGCTGTGGATTATTTCACTAAGTGGGCCGAGGCGATGCCTACATTTGACAATACCGAGAAAACTGCGGTGTTATTCATATTCAATGATATTGTTACTAGATTTGGTGTCCCTCAAGCTATCGTCACTGATCACGGTAGTCATTTTTGCAATTTCATGATGTTTGAACTTACCGAGAAGTTGGGTCTTCGACATGAAAACTCAACCCCTTATTATCCACAAGCCAATGGCCAAGTTGAAGCAATTAAAAAAGTTCTCACAATCTTGTTCTCAGCATTATGATCGAACATCAGTTAAGTCTGCCATGAGATTCACACCTTTCCAATTAGTATATGGTATTGAAGCAATTTTGTCGATTGAATGTGAAATCCCATCTTTGAAACTAGTTGTCGAACTTCTCCCTAACACCTCAGCTGAAGAGGAACGTCTTTTGTATTTGATGCAATTAGACGAAACCCGTTGTGATGTTGACTTAGTCATTAAAACTCGAAAAAAATGTGCCAAAGCTCAATATGAAAAGAATGTCAAACCACGTGTATTTTCTAAAGGTGATCTAGTTCTCCTTTACGAACAAGATCGTGACTTACTAGGGGCCGGTAAATTCGAGCCCATGTGGCGAGGTCCTTATATTGTGAAACCAGTGTTGGAGAAAGGGGCTTATGAGCTAGTAGATTATGATGGAATTCCTTTGAGTGAACCCAGAAATGGGCTTTACTTGAAGAAGTACTATGCTTAAAATCATTTTTGCATGAGTGTTGTGTATTTTTAGTGTATCATACTCTTGTGTGTTTTTTTGTTTTGGTTCCACCTTTCAGTTGCTTACCTTGAATTGTGTTTGGTTTCCATATGTCGATGTCTTCGCTACCCTATATCGGCTTCGTTGATGGCGCTAGGCCCAGTACTCAAAACTTAGTATATGTTTCTTGGGCAATCTATGCACCTGTTAGCACTGGGAATCACCCTCAGATTGCATATAAGGTAAGCCCAGTACCCATCAGGTTATGTGTAAATGTAAATGAGTTTTAAAGAGGTCAAATGGACAAGACTCAAGATAATAATGTTCTAACTTAGAAGTCTGGGCTAGCATGCACAGGCAATTGAGGTCTTGGATAAATTCAGTCAGTAAGTGGGAGTAAAGGTGAATAGAGGGAAGACTTTGATGAGAAAAATGTAGAGGTTTACTATAGACATCATGTCTGTAAGCAACCTAAGGAAGAAAAACTCAAAACACAATATTTTCTTGAATTCAAAGTTTAAGGACACTAAAGCAACATCACAATAATATTATAATCAAACATCCATCATAATGTCACTACAATAATTCATGTGAATTTTTCAAGCATGAATACTTCAGAATCAGAGGCAAATAAGTTGGAGTAAGAAAGTTGACTTCTATTAATCAAGATGTCTCAAATCAGGTACATAACCAGTTCACAGAAAATTTATCAAAATATTACAGCATAAGGGAGCCTGGCTCAACCATATGAACCTACTAAAGCATTTAAACTATCTATTTATAACAAAAGGGGAGGAAACAACTGGAGGTGTGAGCCGGCCTTCTTCCCATGAAAATCTCCAAGTATTTATTCCATCTAACAACTTAAACTAACAATTGTGCTATAAAAGGGAAAATGTTGGCCACTGATCCAACCAACTTTGAACTGACTTGATCCTCTTGATACACATCTCCCTGCATGCCAAGTGTCTTTCAGATGCTTGTAATTTTCATCATGTTTCCAACTACTATCTTTTCCTTTCTCCACATCAGCAGCCATCCACAAGAATGATATTTCAAGCTCCTTGATTCCTGGTACTTGTTGGTAACTTCATTCGGTAGCGCTCTGGGTAGCGAGACTTTGTAGCGTCTTCACCAAATTCATGTAATTTCATAGTGCGACCTCCAAACTAGGCTTGTCGAATGGGTAGCACCACGCCTGTGTGACTCTATCAAAAATTCGACCTCTGTCCAAAATTTCAGTAGCGCCACGCATATGTGCTTCTATGTTGAATTTGACCTCTGTCTAAAATTTCAGTAGCGCCTTCATGTGTGTCTACATACAATTTGGTAGCGGCTCGACTGAATTCATAGCACCACATTCCAATGCTGATAGATTTTCCAGTACCCCCAGGTAGTTAGCAGTGTCATCGCTACATCAGTCTTAGGTGATTAGGCAGCGTTAGAAGCAGCAGACTGATAGGACATGAAAATTAGAAAATTTTGTAGCACCATAGCACTACGGAATGTCTGCGCTACTACTATTTAAGAGATTAATTCTTTGCAGAACACCAAAAACTTTGAGCAGTATGCATTAGAATCCTATATAGGTGGCAAAAGTAGTATTCCCTTAATTACTTATCCTTGCAAAAAGGGGCCATTCCCAAAAATTGAGCTTACTTTTCACCAATCACTTCATCAACCTGACACTACTTGTAGAAGGAGGATTTCCCTTTGGCACAACATCATGCTTCCCTTTAGCAGTAGCAGGCTTCTTCATTGGATCTATTCTTTCCTTGGCTAGTGGCTTCTCCTTTTCAATAGCAGCTTCAACCAACACATTCAAGTTTCTTTGAGCCATCTCATCTTGGAATTGTTGCAACTCTGCTTTGAGATTTATGTTCTGAGACTGAAAGTCTCTATTTTTCCTATAGAGGTTCTCAACTTGCCTATGAAGAGGTTGGGCTCTTCTTGCTGTGAATTTTGCTAAGTCAAGAGTGTGATTGTATCCATCCAAGAGTTCTTTCATCTTAATTCTTTCAGATAGGGCTTCAGATTTCAGACGAGCCACCTCCTTTCTAGCTTCCCTGAGTTGTTTAATCAATCTTTTGAAGGTCTGGTTGCTAGGTGGATTGTTGATGTGGATAGTCTCAACAGGATTTTTTATGGCTTCATCTTCTTGTTGCACGAGGATTACTTATTCTATCTCAACAGGCTTCTCAATGCCTTTGCCCTTGTCTTTCCTCTTCTTCTGAATGGAAGCCACAAACTTCTCCATGAATCCACCCTTATCCTTCTTATTCTTTGGAAAAGAAACCTTTGGTAGGACCTGTTCTTCAACAGCCTCCTTGAGATTTGATGACCTTGTGAAAGGATTTTTTCTCTTAGTTCTAGTTGTTGAAGGGGATGAAGAGAAGTGTAGTTTCCTTCCTTTCTTGGTTGTGTCTTTAGTAGAGGAAGGGACTTCTTCTAGTTCTGGTGCAGGAGAGGATGAAAGGTCTCTTTGTGGAGAATGTTAAGCCTCCTCCATAGTTCTTGAAACCTCCTTAATGGATTCTTGATCTTGAACATGAGATTTACTCTTTCTTTTCTTGCGAGCACCTGTTGGAGCAGCACTGGTGGATGGAAAAGGGCTTGTTATCTGTGACTGAGGAGTAGTTGTTATTTCCAATTTCATGTGAGAAGAAGTAATGAAGTGTTCCCATGAGATGTTCTTCTTTCTCAGCTCTTCAGAAACCAACATTCTAATCAATACAGAATGAAAAATGCTAGTATCCACAGCCTTTGATTTGGATTGAACCATGTCTGACATCTTGTCTATTCTCCTTAGCAAATAGAAGGGAATGTTCATTTCAACTTTGCCAGTAAAATGTAGAAAAAGCCTTATATGGTACTGGTATAGTGTATTGAACCTCCCTTCACATGTGAAGTACCTTTGAATGATCCTCAATATTTTATCAAATTCTCCAACCAGATGATTTCTTGGTACCCCTTTGGACAGATTGTCAGCTTGATATTTAGGTTTAAGGAAGTCTTTGGCAAAGGCTGCATCCAAGGCCATGGATTTAAACCAACTCTCCCCCAGTGATAGGGATCCCTGTAGTTGCTGAAATAGAGGTCTCAAACACCTCAAACTGTAGGTCCCCTTGGTCTTCAGACCATCAAAATGTAAGGCAAACTGCCTTGCCACCTCAGGATGACCTCTTTGCATATTTTGGCAGAAAGTGAGGCAGCCCACCCTTTGGAAAACTTCTCTAGCCATGGGCTTTGCCTCGAATAAATGCATGTCTATAGGCTCAGTTCTAACCACATTACCTCCTTTATGATACCTCTTCTTCTAAGGAGTATCCATAGTTTAGGATGAAAGCTTAAGATTTATGGAGAGGTGATGACCAGGAAAACAAAGAGTCACACTTCAAAAGAATCTGATAGTGAAGAGTGGTTGCCCCTTTCTAGGAATTCTCCCTAACTCAGACTGATTGCTAGCTTAGGAAACATTGGCTGTGAATTTCTCTCCCTTGACTATGTACAAATATTAAAACTGAGGAAAAATTGTATGTTGAAGGGATACACTATAATTGTCTTTGAAAACTGGGTCAAAAACAGTCCAATTCAAAGATAGAGGAGGCAGGGGAAAAAGCAATGTCATTTCAGTAGTGTTTTTGGGTAGCACATTGTGCATACAGGATATGAAAATTGCTTGGACACTGAAAGATCGGGAGCAATGGAGAGAGATGTCTTAATACTGATACCAGGTGAAGGTAACTGCAGGTTTGAGTGGAAGGGAAACTGATAGGAATGCGTGAGGAAAATATCTCCTCCAGCTATGCAGGCACGATAGCTACAAAAACTCTGAGCGATAAATTCTCCTTGAAATTGATATGCAGAGGGGGGAAATCATGGAATACCTGGAGAACGATGAAAACTCAGAGTTTCATCAAAATATTAGGAAAGTATCACGAGAAACTCGGCCTCTGAATCCACCTCAGCATCTGATCTGGTAGCGCTACTACCAACTGGTCCAAACTGGTACTTTGTGCAGCGCAGAAAGTTGAGCTTTCAAAATTTGAAAACCATTAGCAGAGATCATAAAGATGAATCCTCGAAGGAATATTTTAATTAACCATGGTGTTAAAAACAAGGAAGAGATGACATCAACACAATAATCATAAATCATGGTGAAAGATGATGGACAGGGAGTGCGCTACGGAAACTCCTGGTGTGTTGGCAGCGCTCCTTTTCAAATAATGATTTGACTAATAAGCATAAGAAAAAATCACAACATGGCAAGGCTATGGAGGGTGACATGTCAAGTTGAGTTGGTCGTAGAGTAATTCGAACCTAGTGTCAAATCATGAAGGGGATCAAAACATAAGTCATGAAAAATCAACCTAGGCCAAAAGTTCATGTGAGGATCAAATTTTGAGCCATGAATTAAACCTTTATTTATCAAAGTCATCTATGTAAATCACACACTTAAGAGACAAATCAAAATTAAAAAATCTAAAGGCTTAGAAAAATCAAAACTAAGGGCTAAAGACCCAAGGCAACTTAGTGTGATAACAACACCTACGGATGAATTGATCAGTCTACATGGTGTTTTCCTTGGTCGTGCAACTAATAATATTGCGGAATACAATGCAGTTATCGAATTACTAACTAACATCATTTCACTTGGAATCTGTCATCTTATCGTACGAATTGATTCACAGTTAGTACTACTACAGTTGAGTAACGTTTATTCCATCCGAAGTCCTACTTTGTTACGGGTATATTTACGAATTCACCTCTTGGAACGACATTTTGATTATATTGAATATCAACACATTCCTAGATGTCTAAATACATTGACATATGCATTGGATAATTATGTGTTAGACAGAAATTTGAGACATTTATAAATACAATCACATTTTTTACAAAAACAAGTAAGTCGGTAGGAACTTTATATTTATAACGATAAAAGTTTACAAAAAAGTGTTTTGTCCGAAGACCAAAATATCAAAAATGTGAAGCTCATGGCTTCATGTACAAAAAGCATCAAGGATGTTGCTCATTGTAACAAGTGACTTCCCGTGCTACTCTACGGAGCAATCGATCGATAGATGCAGACACACCCACTGTGTGGCGTTGGTAGTGCCTAGGAAGCTCATCCATCGTGGCATCAGGGACATGCATAGTCAGTCCCTCCAGGTTATGTTCTATAACCTCTAGATCTGCGGAAACCACCCCTGCTATAGCTCCTCTCTCTCTACGTCTCTGGATGGGAGATGATCCCAGCGGACAATAACGCCCCACATCTGCATTGTTGAGAGCACTTGATTAGTCATCGGATAAATAACACAAAAAACATTTTATATCATTAAAATATCAAAAACATTATGTAAACAAATAAATTCATTCTTACCTATGTCCCCCCACTGGGACCCATCAGGAAGAGTTAGGTCTGGATCCCCATGGAAATATACCCCGGTATACGCATAATCTCCCACTCCACCTGCAGATGTAGGACATGAACTTTCTCCAGAAAGAAGGACACCAAAATGGACCCATATCCAAATTGATTTAACCAACCGTTTAGGCACTTGGTAAGTTGTTTCTTCATGATTTTTAGGACCCCCTCACACCAGTTGAAGACCCTGGGCTCCATGCATTCTATCGCATAATTAAAATGGCTCTGAAAATCCATATGGGGAGCTACACTCCCTGCCATGCGATTAATGGTGTAAAGAATAGTCCGCAATGGCAGATCCCAGACATCCTTGATGGATACCTTTCCACTGTGTTTCTCGGTACCTGGCACACAATGGTGGCGAACGTAGTAATCCATAGGTTCACGTCCACCTCTACTACCTGTAAGTGACACCCATGAACCAAGGTGAGGCATACCTGTCAGGAAATAGATATACTCTATATCTATTGTGAGTGTGTGGACACCCACGCGAAATGCCTACTCGTTCACATCCCACGTGCAAACCAAGTACTCTAGTAGTCTCAACTGGGCTCTCATGCCCTGAATCCTGAATAATTTTAGTAACCCACATTGCCTTAGAGACATTCTCTCACTCACGCCACTCCAGCATATTGACCAAGGAAATCCTGCCAAGGAACAATAAAATAAGATTAGAAACATAAAATTCTTTCTTGGGGATTTTTTCTAGTTAGGTTTATCTTTTTTTAATTTTTGCCTGCAGTCGTCGCAAGGCTGAGCATTCACGCAGAGTGATGTTGTCGCACCCTGCCTATAGGATCACCTGTGATGATCCTATATCATTTCATTTCACGATATAGAGCACCTGCGATGATATCAACGCGTAGGTAGCCCCAAAAAATCGACCCAACACACAAATTTGACCAATATAAATGAATTTTGAAACCATGAAAATATGAAGGAGAATAAGATTACCTGCTTGATAGAGACGGTTCACAAAATGATCCACCACACGCTCCACAATCACAGTTGAAATTCGGGCAGAAAAAGGGCTTTGGAGCACTATTTCGGTAAACTTGCAAATGAAATGGTAAAATGGTGTTTTTGGCCTATTTTATTGACTTTTATCACTTTTTAGTTGCAAAATTATATTATTTTTATATTTTATCCATGCCCTAAGGTCTTAACAACTTGGAAAGTGTTGACTTTTGTAGATTAAAAGGTCTAGAAACGAGACGTTGGAACAAGGGTCCACCTATTTTGATTTGTTTTTGCATATTTTTCACATGTATAGATCATTTTAGGGTTTTTTAGGAAAAACTCTAAGCAGAGTCTTAGTTCTTTCTCACGCTTGTGAAACCATGAGAATGTAATCGAGAAATCTTTTTATCGTTTTTTCGAACTCGCATTGGTAATACGAAAAACGAAACCTATGGAGTATCCTTTAAGCTCTTTTTAAGCTCCCTAAACATGAAAAGTGGTCGAACGACCTTGTTATTTTCGCGCTCGTAAAAGTATTTGAAGAAAACATTTCATGAGCAGTAGGTTATCTCATTTTTGGTCTCGTCAGATTAACTTACGAAAAATGACTTAATGGAGTTCTCTTTAAGTGTTTTTCAGACTCTCTAAAATTGAAAAACCCCTGAGTTTTCTTTCTTTGGACTCATTAAACAAACATAGAAAGACCTATATGGGATCGAACCACTCCTTCTTAGGGTTCGTTAAACATACTTTGAGGGACTTGTCTGAAGGATGAGCTTACATATACAATCATATGATATCCTCCTCAAGATTGCGTAAAAATAAAGAGGTACTAGCTAGAAATGGTGGGGAGAAATTGGGAAATAAATGTGTCTCTGTATTTGTGTTAGTGGCAGTAATAGTCGCTCTTGAACATGACACCCCCCTTCATCATTGTATATGGGTTGGGAAATCCATTTGTCTCTCGTTTGACCATCCACAAGTTCATATGTTGG
>SNQJ01S0247438.1:0-10672 GCA_010110895.2 Picea sitchensis
TCATCCCTATGATCGTTAATGATGTAAACCTATCTGTTGCCTTCAGAGGGGTCAGTGGCCTGAGTTCCTAAAGAGAGAAGGGAGAAGAAATTTTCCTGAGAAAAGAAGTTGCATTTTCCTATGTGAAAACCTTATAAAAAAGGAAGTTCGCAGGTTTCTATATAGGCAGGGTGTGAGAATGACCCATTCTCGCAGGTTTCACTATAGCTAGGGTGCGCTATTTGTGCTGGGGTGATTTCTATGTCATACTCTTGTAAGGAGGTGACCCAGTTTTCCCTCTTTTCGCCTAGTTCTTTCTGCACTAACAAATTTCTGACGGTTGGGTAAGGGACAATAATTTTCGTCCTAGATTTCAAAAGATAAGATCGGAAGTGCTTTACTGCTTTAAAAATAGCATAGGTTTGTTGATATACCACTGGGTAATTAAGTTATGTGCCTTTGAAATCAGATCTCATAAAGGAAATTGAGACTTCATGGTTTTCAACGTTCTGATGAGTTAGGATGACAGCGTAGGAGCGGTCAGAAGAAAATGTGTAGAGTGTGAAGTCTTGCAAAAATTCAGGGCTCATGAGAGAAGGAGCGTCTATTATGGCCTTTTTTATTGAATTAAAATCTTTTTTTCTAAGGGTCCCCAATGATATTATGTGTCCTTTTTTATTAAGTTCTATAAAGGTCTCACCATTTCTGAGAAACTGGGGACGAATCTCCTGACAAAGTTTATCTTGCCTAAGAAAGACTGCATACACTTTTTTGATGAGGGAGGGGGGAGTTTCGAGATGACTTGAGTCCTTTCAGGGTCAATAATCATCCCTTTGCTTGACATAATAAATCCTAAGAGCTTACCTTGTTCTACTGCGAAGATAGATTTTTTAGGATTCAAGGAAATGTCGTACTTACGAAATCGCTATAGAACGGATCTCAAATGAGTTAGATGATCAGCTTTGTTTTTTGAAAAAAAAGTAACGTCATCTAGGTAAACTACAATAGATTGATTGATTAAGCCTCAGAAAGTGATGTCCATCACTCTCTGGAAAGTGGCACCAGCATTAATGAGTCCAAAGGGCATTTTCCTATAAGCGTAGGTGCCCCATGGAGTGCGGAAGGTAGTTTTAAGTTGGTCTGGAGGAAACATCAGGACTTGGTTGTACCCTAAAAAACCATCCAATAAGGATAATCTTTCAGAACCAGATACCTGTTGAAGGATCTGTTCCATGGGTTGGATAGGGTATTTGTCTTTATCAGACGCTCGATTAAGGCTTCAAAAATGAACGCATAGTCAGATTTCACCACTCTTCTTCCAGACAGGGACCAGATTAGAGACCCATTGCATGTGCCTAACTGGGAAAATTATCTTAGCATTCAAAAGTTTATTTAATTATTTTTTTACGGTTAGTTCGAGCTTAGGGTGCATTTTTCTTAACTTTTGTTGAAACGACAAGGTTTGGGGTTTCATAGGAATGATGTGTTGTATGATATTAGGGTCAAAGGTCTTTAGGTCATCATACGTCCATGAAAAAACATCTTTGAATTCCTTAAACAATTTAATAAATGTGTCTTTCTCTTGTTTAGAACACCCCACCCCTAAATTAATGCACTGTGGATTATCATTAGTTCCCAAGTTTACGTTTTCATACGATAAAGAGGAACTATTTGTTTTACAATTGACTGGTTTTTTGAATTTGTCTTGAAGATCATAAAATTTTTCTAATCTAACTACAGACCTAGGGATAGAATTTACCATGTCCGATGAAGATTCAGGAGATCTCAGATCTGGTATTACCGTAAAATCACAGAGATTCTCGTCATTAGTGCATTCGTCGATCACCGCACCTTGGAAAGTTTCTCCATATGTAGGAAACTAATAATTTGTTGATCATCGTCGAAGACTCTCCAATTCGTAATGTTGTCGGGGACAGATGGCCTGAACAACAGTTCAAAGGAGAATGCATTCGGGGACAAGCCTTCTGCAGGAAAGAGTTTCGAAGCTACATTAGCTAATAAATTGGCTTCCGAATTATTCAATCTAGGAATATAATTTATGTTAAAAGTAGAAAACTTAATCATCAAATTCCATACCTCAGATTTGTAGCTTTTGAGATGCGGGGATAAACAGTGGATAGAATCTTGTACCTGTCTAACCATGATTTCCGAATCGCCAAAGAAAGTCAAATTTTGAATGTTCATATCTAATTCTTTTATGAGGACTTGGAATAAAGCCTCATATTATGTTGTGTTGTTAGTACATTCAAACTCTAACATGCATGCAATCAGGGTTTTGTTACCTGCTAGATCAATAATAACACAACCCACACCAGATCCTTCCTTGGACTTTGACCCGTCAAAGTAAAGAGACCATATTTGATTTTTGCCAGGTGCATGAGACCATTAGGTAGAAACTACTGGTTGCATATATGCCACGATCTCAGAGTGCTGCTCTGGGTTAGTGATAGCGGAAGTCTCGGCCACAAAATTGCCGAAAAAGGTATCCATCCCTTGTATTTTTGGTGAATCGGCAGAAAGTGTAAATGGTTCATTGGGATCATTTAAATCTGTCATTGTGAAATTTAGGTAACGTTCACGATTTACCTTGAATTTGTTAGGCTTGTCGTTCTCGGGCAGCCACAGGTGAGACCAATTTGTCGCGAAATAGCTGTGGATCTTCTCTAACCAGTCTCTGCTTAAAAACAAACCATAAACTTTTGGAATATCCACAACAATAATATCAATCACTTGATGAACTTTGGGTTTAGATGATAATCTTATAAGCACATTCCTTAGTTCACCTACAACCTTAATACTAATTCGATCAAGTTGGATGATCTTTAAGGTGGATGGTTCAACTTCAGCATTAATCTTCTGACACACAGACCATGGAATTACATTGGATGACGCTCCTAAGTCTACCATACAATTGTGCACGTTCGTATTAAAGATTTCAAAAGTTAACAAAAATGGAGGTACATTTCTGTGAGTACTAATGGTGGAAGCTTGTGGCTTTTTACTCGCAGCCTCTAAAGCTAATTTATCTACATTTGCTACATTATTTACGGGAAGGTCTCTCTTTTCATGAGGATCAGAAATATCTTTAGCGGAGGCCTTCTAAGGAACTTTTGGGTTATTCTGAAATAGTTTGTTACTGCTTGGATTGTCATTTTTTCTATTATCTGCAATATTCTGTAACATTTTTTGTAGCAGAAACATAAATTTTAATAATTCATAAACAGAAATGTTAGCCCTTAACTTTTTTAGATCTTCAACCAAATCATAATCTAAGTTTGGGCTTACATGACTCTGTTTAGTTTCATCTGATTTAGACTGTTTTGGGGGTGAAATCATGGTGTTTTCAAAAGAAGGTTTGTTTGTTGTCTTACTCCTAGTATTGTAGGGATGTACTGTCTCGAAATTATCTTGAAAAATGCTATCCGAGAAGTGTCCAGAGATGTTTGGAGAAGATTCATCTTCTTCAACTGTCTCTTGTTCAACTACCTCCTCAGGAATCTCAGGAGGCATCAAGTTATCCTGGGCTTATAGAATCATTTGAATAGCGAATTGCAGGCTTTCTAGATTTAGGCCCTCGGTATTTGAATTAGGTCAGTTGGTGGGAAAAGGCTTCCTAAACGGGGGTTTGTAAGGTCCTTTTCTCTAAGAAGCTTCTTCGACCATCCTTTTCAAATATATAACTTGATTTGACAGTTTTTGAACAACTTTTGTTAAGTTTTCTAAATCTGAGCTTTCAAGTTGTATTTTATTTTGGGTAGGTCTAGGGAGGATTTCGATTTTCTTTTTGGAAGATGAACTAGTCTCTATTTCATTGCTAGTAGTGTCTTTTAAGCTAAGGATGTCTTTCTCAATCTGACTGGCCTCTTCGAAGTCCTCTAACAATGTGGCTTTCTTAGATCGCTTTACCCAAATGGCTATACTTTGATGTAAGGCTTTCGTATAGTAAGCTATGATAAGATTCTCAGTAGGCATTGAATCCGTAGGGATTCGGTTCTTTAGTGTTAAGAATCTTTGGTTAAAGTCTTTGATTTTCTCTTTGGGGTTCATTATTAAACTAGAAATCTCCATGACTAGAACTTCTGGGGACTTACCGTCTCCAAACTTCTTAAGAAAGTAGGATTCAAACTTCTCCCATGACATGATCGTATGGGGCTGCTGGGAAAAGTACCAAGTAGAGGCATTTCCCTTGAAAGTATAGGGGAACAACCTACAGACTACGTCCTTTTTCTCGACATTACAGAGTCTAATGGATAACATAAACTTTTTAATGTGATCTTCGACGATCTGTTTAGAGTCAGGGTCGAACTTGGGGAGCCACTTCTCCGGATGTTTGGGTAAGGGATGTTGAGGTCCGGATAAGGCTACTACATCCTGGTCAAGCCAGGGTCTAACAGGGTTGTTCTGATTGGCCATTGGTGTGGGCGGTGTCGAAGGCTGGGATGACGAACTACCTTCATCAAAAGAGTCTTCTCCAGAAGAAGAAGGGGATGATGGAGGTGGTGAGGGTGGTATTCCAAATCCTCCTGTAGCAGGAGTGAGGATTGGATCTGTAGGGTTTAAAGTAAGGTTAGTGCCTCCAAGTTGTTCTCTGATATCAAATAAATATAATGGTTGGTCCAAAGGTCAATTTGGTTGCCTTAAACGGGCGAAGGCACTATGTGTTCTTATGAGAGATTGGCAGACAATCTCTTGTACGTCACCACCTGTAGGATTTGGGGTTACTGGTTCAACTGTGATCCATAGATCATTGTTTGATGTGGTTTATGTTTGAGGGATGATGTTGTTGTTGCAATGAATTCTTGTCACTATAGGTGAGCGGTTGGGTGGTGGAGGAGTCTTACGACCTCCTCGTGCCATTAATAAGTTTCAGGCCCTCCTTCTAGCACCATTTGTTGACGGGCGAAATTGACCGCTCATCAATTGGAGGGGTGGATCCGATCCGGGGTTGTCTAAATAACCCAATCCGTTTGGATTAATCCACTCCGATGGGTTTAGCGGCTCCATTAGCCGATCTAAGTCCTAGGAAAGTGAAAAAACTAAGCTAAAGAAACTAGTCTAAGTGAAAAAATGCTATTGAAAAATATATACAATCTAGAATGTATTTACAGTTTTATTAACTAACAGAATAATAGTTCTATATATTAAATATACAGTGTATTGATATATTAAATCTCTGTTATCTATACAGTATTTACAAAATACAAATTTTGATCGAAATCTGCAAAATCATATGTGAATTGTCTTATGACAGCGAAGCTAGTATTTTTGGATTTTTATAACTTTTATGGAAAAGAAATGAAACACAACTATCTAACTAAGAAATAAAAATAGTAATGTGTATTTTATATCTATCTAAACTACAGAGAATTATCATATTAATTAAACTATTAAAATTAAATTGAAAACCAACCTGAAATCATCATCTCCTACTTGTCCTGTGCATGGGCATCTGCGTTCACTGCTTGATGAGGCCAACCCGCATCAGATTCTCCAATACCTCACATAAACGTGAAACAAAAACACTCTTGGATGCTAACGACAGAACAGGTAAAGGATGCAGCAACAACAATTTTATAGTTTACAAATAATCACATTAAGATAAATCCCACTGCAAAGATTTGTACATAACTGCTCATTTAACAAAGAAGATTAACCTTCTGTTCATTAAATTAAAACAAGGTAATTGCTGTAAGTAAAATGAGAGGCATCAAATATGTACACAATTTAAATCACATCACATCAACCTATAACAAATTTTGATATCTAAAGTAGTCAATAATTTGATTACAAATTGAAATGCACAAAAACTTGAACAAAAGTATGATATATTGAAGCTAAAGTCGTACAAAACATCCACTTTCATTCGAGTCTGTATAATCACCAGTCCATAGTCTCTTCTCCCCAAGCAGTGATGGATTCTTTACAAAAAATAATAGGTATATAAAGGCCACAGGATGAAACATTCCTTGTGGAAATTATCAAAACTGTTTGCAAAAATTATGGGAACAATCTCCCAAATTCTCATTTATAACTAAGACTAACAACCTAATCCAAAACTGTGTAAAAACAAAACATGTTCAAAGATGCCACTATTGATCCAATTCCCTTTGAAATTCGTGTGTACCTATAGATGCATAAAAATACACGATTTCAGATTGTGTTTAGTTGTAAAATCAACAAAAATTCAAATTTTATGACTAGCTACAGAATCTCACGATTCTGTAGCTAGTCATTATTTACAAACAAAATCGTATTGTATCAATTCAATCATAACAGAAATATATACGATTTATCAAACAAATCCTTTATACTAATTCAAAGAAAACAAAATTATTTTGAAATCGTTCTTGAAATACCATACCTTGGTTTCAGGGATTCGATCTGTTCAAGTTATTTTTTAATTAACAATGGCAGTGGTTGCCTCTACATTTTTGAAAACCACAAAGCTTGTAGTCTTCTGCCTTTTATCATTAGCTATCAATATGTCATTTTTTTTGGTTAACACAGTCACTCAGTCCTCCAAGGACTTGATTCGGGATTGGAGCAACGGGACATCTGAATAATATCGGTCGAGCCATGACTTGCATTCATTACACTGTGGTTGATCAGGCTGTGTAATCACAGGTGAGGAATCTCGTAATATACCAGGAGTTCCACCGTCGAGCTTGATCTCAGGGAGGTTGGGGTCATCTCTAAGGCACGGTGGGAGGTTTGACACGTAGTCATAGGTCTTGATTGAACAGAGGCTATGTGAGTATGGATACTCCTCGGTTAGAAACCACTCGATTTCAGAGTCTGAATATTCACTCAATAAAATTGGTTTCTGGTCTGTGTTTTGTTTAGGTTTCTTGCGAGCGCACCTTGATACCTAGTGTGCAACCTTCTTACCCTTGCAATTGACATCATTATTACCCTTACCCTTTTTTTTTGCAGACCTCTTAGCAGGCTTAGCACTGTCTTTTAGGCATGAGTTAGGCAGGGTGTCAGGTAGGTTATCGTTCGGGTAGGTCGAGGGTTCAACAGTGGGTAATAGTGTGGGAGGAGGCACGAGAGGCCCAACAAGGGTTTCTGTGACCACGGTTTTGTCCACTTGACCAATTTCAGGACTGGAAAAGCCATTCCTCAACAAGAAAGCTTCCCAACAGTCGTCACTCAACCTCAAATGGTGGACTATAACAATTTTAATTAAATAGTGGTGGAAGAGGTTGGAGTCAACCTTCTCCCTCTTAAATCGTTTAGCCATTTTATACAAACTATGAAGGAGGAAATGAGGCATATTCAAAGGAAAATCTATGAAACTCATGAGCAGTCAGAGGTGGTATATAAAAACTAAACCGTATCTACCCTCACATGTAATGAATTGCTTAATAATGGCCAACAAATCATTCCACCTAGACTTAAGAGCTATAACTAGCATACCTTTGTCATAACTATTGATTTTCCTCAAGTTAAATAGGAGCGGCCATGACACTTCATCCACTTTCAAATTTTTAAACCATTTCTGCCCTTTGGCTGGCAGACCAGTGGTTGAGCTGAGGAAATCCTCGTTTAATTCGAGTTGGATGTCCCCAACCTTGGCCTTGCATCCATCAAATGTAAGGGAAAATTGTTGAGCGACTGCGAGGTTGAAACCCTCGAACTTCTCAATAAAAACTGACCAGCCATTCCTCTCTAGGTCCTCTCAGGCGTTATCAAATAACAACAACGTTTGGATGCCGTTGGGTTTGATTCGCACTACAGGGGCCATAGCAGATAAAACACGGTCAATAGGGTAATTGGTGAGGGGGTTTGATAAGGTAGACACATAACCATTTTCCCGCAGGTTTTCCCAAAACAAACAAAGGAAGCCTGCAATGCACGATAGAGTGTTAATTCTTATGCGTGCGAGGGTGGTGGAGTGAATTGAAACCATGTAAAAATATCATGCTGGCATGTACAATCGACGATGCCTTGGTAAAATGTTCCATTCAAATCACAATAGTGTATAT
The DNA here is from genome assembly GCA_010110895.2 of Picea sitchensis. Classification (NCBI taxonomy): domain Eukaryota; kingdom Viridiplantae; phylum Streptophyta; class Pinopsida; order Pinales; family Pinaceae; genus Picea; species Picea sitchensis. The sequence goes on from SNQJ01S0247438.1 coordinate 7,989, forward strand.
CAAAAGTATTGCAATCAACATGCCAAACGAATAATCATTGAAAACCATGACATGCATAACCAAAACTCGATCCAAATGTTTAAATGAACAATGGCATTTGTATGATTTAAAAGAAACCAATATGTCAAACATTGCACCAACGATTTGAGCCCAAAATTAATGTGTTCAATAAAACCATTGCACCAAGGGTTTGATCAAAGACACCAAAATATCATATAACCATTTCTAAATCAAAACCATATTGACAATGGTCAAATGCAAAGTGAGTGGTGAGTTGGTGTTTTGGTAAATGTGTGAGCAGTGCTGAGTTTGGAGGTAAAAAGAGTTATGACCACATAAACAAATAGGTTCGTAACAATCCAAAATATCATTCTAATTCCATCAACATGAATCCCAACTGTAGTTTTTCACGCTTACAGTCGTGAAAATGAAAACGAGAAGTAGATATGTGAAAGCAAAGATAATAGTGTCATTTTATTTTTAAAAAATTACGATGAGTAATGAGGGTTCAAAACCCTTGTGTAGGCAGCTTGTAAGGAAAATATAGAAATAACAATGGCTGCCAACACCATCACAAAATAAGTTACCTCGCACATACCGAGAATTATCTGCCATTCTAAAAGAAACTGGAATGGAATATCATGCTATTTATGCATGCCCCAATGATCACATAATATATTATGGAAAATATGCACATGAATCGAATTGCCCACAATGTCAAATAAGTAGATATCGAACTGGTCAGTTAACAAAAAAGGTGCCTCACAAGGTTCTTCATTATATTCCCATAATTCTACGCCTGCAACGACTATTTAGATGTCGAAACATAGCACAATTTATGGATTACCATGCATAGAATAGAAGTGAATATGATGTTCTTCGAATGCCTGCAGATGGTTCTTTATATAAAAATATCGAAGAAAGATGGCCAATTTTTAAAGAAGAAACTTGTAATGTTAGGATTTCATTGGCAGCTCATGGTGTAAATCCATTTGGTGAGCTCAGGTCTATCTACTCGGTGTGGCCTGTTTTTGTTATAAACAATAACCTTCCTCCTTGGATGTCAATAAAGAGAGAGCACACAATGCTTGAAATGATTGTTCCAAGTATAGTTTTATAACGATATTGTTTTTTTAATGTTTAACATTTCATTTGTCTTGTTCATTGCACAATTTCATATATGTATACAAGGTGTAGTAATTATGCGTATTTTTTAACCATTTAGGTAAGTACCAAGTGAAAGATATGAATGTATATATTGAGCCTCTTGTCGATGAGATGTTAAAGTTATGGGATGGCATCACTATGTACAAAATCTCTAGACCAATAGGTCAAAGAGGATTTCAATTCCATGGGATTCTTACATGGACAATTCACGATGCACCAGGACTAACACATTTTTGTGGTATGTAACACACTATTGCACTTAAATAAGTTAGATGTTGATGATATTATAATGTTTGTTTCTTAAATAATTTCTTGTTATATAACTAATGTTTCCATTGGTGTGTATCTTCTAGGTTTGCAAACAAAGGGTAAATTTGCATGTCCAATTTTTGGTCCTAGGATGAGATCTCGTCGTTCAATAAGTTTAGGAAAGGAGGTGTTTGATGAATATAGGCACTTTATCCCTAATAACCATAGGTATCAAAATACCGATAAACATCTTTTCAATGGTAAAGAGGAGAGTGGGATAAAACCACGAAGAATGACACCACACCTATGTAAGTTGAAATATAACAGATCAAATCGTCAATGTAAGTCAATCTTCATCATCGTATGCAATGTATTAAATTTTTTAATTGTGTTGAATTCTCATGTCTAATGTGTATAATCTAACAATTGTTGTGTTAATTTCATTTATGTAACATATAGTTGGTCATCAAGGCATTGATCTGCTTCCATGAGGAATGAAAAGTTTCCCCAAACAATTCAGTAGGTTGCCCTACTATGAGCAACTAGAAATAACTCATTTGTTTGACACAATGCGTATCGGGAAGAATGTAACAAAAATGTTGTGGAGAATCTTAGATGGAAGGCATGAAAAAGAAAAAATTTCTAAAATTTGTAGTGACATTCAAGAAACCAATCATGCAATGCTAAATATTATTGATTTAAATAGGACTAATGGAGTCGATTGAAATAGCCTCCCATTGTTATTTAAAGAAGATGAAAGCAATGTTGTAAAAGAGCTCATTCAAAAAATTAGATTTCCAACAGGATTTGATTCAAACATCAAGAATATATTAACAAAGAAAGGTGAATTTGGTGGGTTAAAAACTCATGACTGGCATACCTTCATCAAGGTAATTTCTTTCATATATTTGTTACATATTGGTAAGAATCGATGTAATATTTTTAAATTTTTGAAAATATATTGTTAATATGAAATCACAAATTTATTAATGTGCCATTGTTTTGTTATAGTATGTGTTATCTCTATATTTTCCTGACAGCTTTGACAACAACGTAAAATAAGTTATATACGACCTTGGAAAATACATGAGGTAAATAACAACAGATGAATTACATATCATTATTTATATGTAATAAAAATGTTGTAGAAGTTTTTGATGACATGTGTTTTACTTGTAATATTCATGTATACAATATTTTCTTTGTTGAAACATATTTTGTTCTCATAACATTTGTAGGTGGTTTTCATTTAAAGAAATCCATAAGGA
>SNQJ01S0247439.1:0-13062 GCA_010110895.2 Picea sitchensis
AGGCATTTAATTTATGAACTTTGAGCTCACTCAACTATGAATTATGTTAGTGGCAATGTCCTGGATTTTGATATAGTTGCTTCTCTTATAAAATGAGAGAATGGTTCACAAGAAATTGTTTCATATAAAACTATTGTGGATAGTCACATGGGAAACCTAGAGGTGGCATGCTTGGAGCCTTGTGTTGATGATCAAAATATTTAAATTGTTTGTACAAATGATTCATGGACCACGCACATAATCAATATTGTTCTTGCACATATGGTTTTTGTAGATGAATAACGTAAGATTTTCTTATTCTTGGACTTATGGTCTTTGTAGATGAATAATGTAATATTTTGATACACCATCCCTCATTATTTGAACTAAATTTCAATCGTGTTAGGTTCAATTTTATCTTGTGAGAATGAGATTCCAATGGAATCATTAAAAGAGGGCTTTATATTGTATCTAATTTGGATGTGAATTCATCATTGAATGATGGTTGTTTTGTTAAGATTGATGGTAAAAAATTCATTCTCTTGGATGGTCTTAATTACATACCACAAATCTATGATTTAACCATCAATTCAAGCATGTATGTCTAAATATATTATGAAAATATAGACGATTTTTCTAGAGAGGAATCATTGTCTCATCCCATATTTTGTTGAAGTGTTGGACTATTTAGTCAATGTTTCCTCTGATAAAACATTCGATTGGGTGAGAATATTGGAAGGTAAAGAGCATGATATTGGTAGAGGCTACCAAACCCAACACATGTGCATTTGCATAAGCAAGAGGTGTTTTACAAATGGAAAACATTGTTGATACTATTACATATCATGAATGCTATGTATTTCTCAATACTTTAATTTTTTATTAACTATTATTTTTTATATGAAATTATATTCATAATGTGTGATGTTAATTGTATGGTTATTCATTATAGGAACAATCATTGTTTTTTATCGATAACCCAATCGAAGATGGTTTCCAACCACTTGAGAAGGGGATTTGTTCTTTTGTTTTTTTTTCCCATGAATAATGGAGATCATACTGTGTTTCAAATTCTTGTAACAAAAGACAATAACAAATTTGTTGTTGTCAAATTACTCGCCTCTAGGGAAAATGGAAGTAAGGATGAAATAGGGTCTTCTTATCTTGGCATTTTGTGGCCACATCAAGAATCATCATAACATTTAGCTTATCTCATACAAAGTGTAAAATCACTTAAAATCTTAAAATACAATACACAGTGACACATGTGTGGAGATTCCATGTTCATGAGAAAGTTGGGGAAAAGATTGAACTTATTGTTGTGTATTCTATACATCCTAGGATTGTGAAGAAGAATGATTCATTGGAGTTCACTGTGGAAGGATATAAAAATATTAATAAGGTTGTTCTCTATACATGGAAAACATTTCTAGATTGGTTCTAGCCAACTTCATATTCAAGTCTAGCCAACTTCATATTCTAGTAAATGGTGAGTGGGAAAAAATTCAAATTTTGTTATTTGTACAATAGCATAAAACCTCTTCTTTTTGTATATTTATCTTGGGATACCCACCAATGGGATCATGTGCATTATTGTTATGGATCAGGATTGAGGATTGGATTACCCAATTTGGAGTTGTGTACAATAACCTTTGAATTTATTGTTGTGTATTCTATACATCCTAGGATTGTGAAGAAGAAGAATCCATTGGATTTCACTGTGGAAGGATATAAAAATCTTAATAAGGTTGTTTTTTGTACATGGAAAACATTTCTAGATTGGTTCTAGCTAACTTTGTATTCAAGTCAACAATTAGTACAACTTGCTAGTAAATGCTGAGTGGGACAAAATTCATTTTTTATTTATTTGTACAATAGCATAAAATCTCTTGTTTTTGTAGATTTATCTTGGGATACCCTCCAATAGGATCATGTGCATTATTGTTATGGATTAGGATTGACGATTGGAGTACCCAATTTGGAGTTGTATACAATAACCTTTGCATTCAAAATTTGTTAGTAGTATATGAAGATCATAGTCATTTTGTTCATTTGCTTGAGATATGTGTTTATGTATTTCTAGTTGTATTGGCATTGCTATGTCTTATGCTATTTAAGTCTAGAAAAGGGAAAACTACCTTAACAATCATTCTTGCATCATTATAAACTTAATCCTATGTGTACATATGACATGGAGTTCGTGTTGGAATTACAAGTTAAATTTTAAACTCATTTAGTTACAAAATGCACATTATATATCCCTAATTTTATATAGACTCAATAAAATGCAACCCCTTCCCTAAATATAGACACCTAAAGGGTTGGTATGCAAAGTTGACATGTGATATTCCAAGGAACATCATTTGACATGCTTAGAATGCATGCAAAGTGCTCAAAATGCTGAGTTTTTACTTAAAGAACTTAATTCTATGTGTAAATAAGGTACCCAAAACAATATGGCATGGCTATGTAAGATGCATCCCAAACCTCACAAATGCACTCTAGATGAAATATGAAAATATCTAGATGTACTATCTTAGATGGCGAACCATCCTACATTTTCAGAATTAACACTATAGTGCCTAAATACACTATATGGAGATGAAAAAATGAATATTTCCTTGTTTTTGTCAATTCAAGAACTGGACACAAGTTTTTAGAAAGAAAAAAAAAATGCACACCCAAGAAAAATATGCACGCCATGTATGAAATAAAGCACGAAAATGATGTATTGTAATGTTCTCGATCTTCCCACATGCTTAGATTTCATTTCATTGACCTAAAATTGTATGTTGTTCAAAAATGAAAAATATTTTGCTAGTAACAAGAAATATAGTCGGGGTTGTAATACTCCACTAATAAGGAAACAACAAGGCATCATGATTGGGTGTGAATTTCCTTAGGTTTAGCAGCTTCTCTACAACCAAACTCTTGCTAATGGTTTGCGAAAGCTGCTCCTATGGCCTCTGGTTCGGGGGGAGGAGCCCCCCCATAACCCCCACCCCCTCCACTGGATATCATTGCGTTCCATACCCTCATATCCTCCTATTTGAAATTTGCATAAGGGCCTTCGTCGTGTTTTGTTAAAAATCTTGATGAGATCCCAAAGGTCCCAGTGCATCCCTCTTCCTCTCGTCTATTTACCCTTCGGCTGGGGGAAAATGGCTTAATCGGTCAATTTATGAGTCTCTAGCCTTCTCCAAGGGAAATGAAGCAATGAATGGACTATAATTGGAAGAAAATGATAAAGGGGAAAATGTCCTCGACATTATGTGGTAAGGGATTCTATGCCTTTCTTTTTGAGAATCAAGCAGATAGAGATTTGATATTAATAAATGGTCCCTATTTCATGGGATCAAGAGGAATGTATATGAACAAATGGACCCCAGATTTCAGCCCGGAAAATGATATCCATTCAATAGTCCCTTTTTCTTTTCACTTTCCCTTCCTCCCTCTCCACTGCTGGAGTGATGAAACCCTAAAAAATATCGGGAATGCCCTGGGTATATTCATCGATCGTGTCAAACCATGTGATGGTCTCCAATCTTGTGCCCACTTGTGTGTCAAAGTAGATCTAGAAAAGGTCTGCCAGAGGCAATCCAACTTACCCTAGATGGGTGGTCCTGCATTCAAACAGTCGACTACGAGCAAATTTCATTCAAATGCAAAGCATGCCATGAGTATGGCCACTTCACAAAAAAATGCCCCAAAGAAAACACAGAGCAACCCGAAGCCAAAGAACAAGAATAATGGCAGTTATCCAAAAGGAAGAAAACCACCAACAAATCAGGTCCTCAACTACAAGACAAAAGAGCAATCCCCAGGCCATCTTCTCCACTTAAGGAGAAATCTCCAATGACGGGAAATAATGAAGAAGAAAGTAGTAAAAATGGATATGAAGTGTTGGAAAATATGGAGGCATAAACATTTAACTCAAAAGAATCTTCAGAGGAGGTACAAGGCCAATATGACCTTGAATCAGAACCCACATCAAAGCTCATTGATCCATATCTCTCTCTTCATGGGGATCTAGCACTAGAGGATGAAAGCTTGGAGGACTCGGGAGAAGACCTAGACCAGGAAATCCCCAAAAGCCCCAAAACCTCAAAAGTGGGAAGGAAAACAAATAGGAACAGGAGGGAAAACGAAGCAAATCAAGACAAAGAATTGGGAATCCAACCTACATTGGAAGAAGTTCTAAAAAATATGGGAAATCTGGGAAAGCACCCAAATCCAAAGGACATACTCAACCCACGAAAGGGGGGGCAACCAAAAATGATAATAAGTAATGAAGGTAGTCTCTTGGAATTATAGGGGATTGGGGCAAAGGGAGAAAAGGAAGCCATGGGAAAATTAATCAAAATAAAAAAACCCCAAATTCTCCTAATCCAGGAGTCCAAAATGCAAGGTACAAAAAGGAAGCCATGGGAAAATTAATCAAAATAGAAAAACCCAAAATTCTCCTAATCCAGAAGTCCAAAATGCAAGGGACAAAGGCCCTACGAGAAATGCAGTAGATTTGGAAAACAAGAAACGATGCAACCCAAAATGAAAGAGGAGTGTCGGGAGAAATCTGTACAATTTGGAACACCACAGTTTTCAAGGAAGAACAAAGACTAGAGTCAGCTCAATGGATCCTGATCCAACTAAAGAATCTGTCCAAAGGTAACATCTTTCTCATTTTTAATATTTATATGCCTAACAACTATTGGGAAAAATTTGAATGCTAGGAATCTCTTATGAGAATCAAAGAAGTCAGCTTCAAACAAAATTGCATCGTAGTTGGTGACTTCAATACTACTCTTCATCAAAAGGGAAAAAAGGAGGATCTATCATAAGAGAACCTTTCATAGAACACATGGAGGATCTGGTTTCTAAGCTGGATTTGTTTTATGTTTAGCCTAACAAAGGAAAATTTACTTAGAGTAATAAACAATCAGGATTGGGCAACATAGCAACAAGACTAGACCGTTTCCTGATTCACAGTTCTCTTCTCTCTTTCCTAGTCAAAATCTCCTCCCAGATAATCCCCTGAGGTATCTTCGACCATCATCTAGCTCTCTCCTTTGATAAAGCAGAAAACCTCGGCCCCATCCCTTTTAAGTTCAATCCCCTCTGGATGGAATCGTTGGATTTCCTCCCCCTGATTTCCTCTGTGTGGTTGAATAGGGTGGATGAGACCCCGATCTAAATATGGGAAGAAAATCTCAAAAGAACTAAGGATGCTATAAAAGAATGGATAAAAAAATCCCCTCAAAAAACCAAGGAAGACGCATAAAAACATAAAAAGAAGCTAGCAGATTTTCAAGAAGAAATGGAGACTAAAGTCATCAACAATAGCCATATTATGCAGGAGAAAGAATACTTCCAAAATTATATGAAAGCTCTTCACAATGAAGAAAAAGAATGGATACTGAAATATCGAGCCCTTTGGCTTCAAGCAGGGGACAAAAATACCTCCTTCTTTCATAAGCAATCCAAAGCTTGACAATACAGGAACAATGCGGAGGAAATAAAGACTCAATCAAGGACTTCAATCAACTCCTTTGAGGAGATTAAAAAAGGTAGAAACCTCTCATTTCAGGAAGCTCTACACCAAGGAAGGACAAGACAACCAAGAAAAAAGTAAACATTTCACTGAACATATCCCACATTTGATAAACAAAGAGGACAACAAAGAGCTAAGTAAGCAGGTCATAGTGGAAGAAGTAAAATTTGTTTTGAATCAGTTCGATCCAGACAAATCCCCAGGACCAGATGGCTTTACTCTTCATTTCTACAAAATCTGTTGGCTAATCATAAAAAAAGACCTTATTCCTATGATAAGATATGTCCAAAAAACCAGTAGAATGGGAGGTGTAATCAATACCTCCTTCTTATCATTAATCCCCAAGGACAAAAACACCAACACCTTTGACATATTTCACCCTATCTCTCTTTGCAACGTTTCTTACAAACTTTTGGCTAAAATTATAGCAAACAGACTAAAGCACTTACTCGCACAACTCATTTTTCCAAATCAAGGGGGATTCATGGAAAAAAGACAGATATGGGACAACATCATTCTGGTCCAGGAAGTGATTCACTCCAGCTTCAACAAGAAAGAAAAAGGCATGGTTATTAAAATAGACATGGCTAATGCTTTTGATCAGGTTAAGCACAGTTTCCTTTTTGAAGTTCTAACGAAATTTGGATTCAACCCCCCTTTTATTCCATGGATTGGAGCATGTATCTCCACCCCATGGATAGCCCCCTTAATAAATGGAAGGCCTGCTCCTTTCTTCCAAGCCACAAGAGGATTATGATTCCCACTCTCCCCAATGTTGTATGTCCTCATGGAATAATCTCTAAATAGAAGGTTATAACACGAGAGAATATCTAGCAATATCCCAGGCTTGAAGATAGCAAAGGGGGTAAGAAGAAAAAATAATTCCCAGTTTGCCGATGACACTCTTTTGCTAGGAGGAGCCTCTCAAACTATGTCAACCCAATTCAAATTGGTCCTTGATCTGTACGAAGAAGCTTCAGGAGGAGTCATAAATAAACACAAAATCTAAATTTATGCTTGGAACATTAAAGCAAGTATCCTAACATGAATCGAAAATATTTTACAATTCCCCTTCTCTATTGGTTGGAAATTCTTCAAGTATTTAGGCACCACTATCAGCCTAAATTCCCTACCTGGGAAGCTTGGCAAGTAATCCTTCAAAATCTCAAAGATCAATTTGAAATTTGGAGAGCAACATGGTTGAACCCAACAAGTAGAGTGGTGCTTGTAAGGTCAATATTATCCTCCTTTCCAATCTTCCAATTCTCAGATCTCCTCACTCCAATAGGGATAAAAAAGGCAATGACTATTTTGATATGAAAATTCCTCTAGCAAGGGGGAAAATAAAATGAAAAAAATTTCCATATCGTCAACTGGTCCACAATCTGCGCCCCAAATGAAAATGGAGGGATGTGAATTTGTTATCTGGAAAAAATAAATATAGCCCTGGGTGTAAAAATTCTATGGAGACTGGTCTCAGATGGAAGCGATTGGTGGAAGAAAGCAATATGTAACAAATACCTCTCAAGAAATTGAAAAAGAAGTCAGTATTTTGTCACAACTCAACAACCAAGGTCTCCTATCTGGAAACTACTTCGTGCCTCCATCTCCCTCATAAGAAACCATCTCTTTTGGAGCCCAAAGAATGGAAAATAAATTAGGATCTGGGATGACCTCTATTTTGACTCGGGAATCCTTTCTAGTATCTCTTCCTTGGAATCATTCTGAGCTTGGCTATCTTCCCAGGGGAACACTCTCATCTACGATATCTTGGAGTGGAACAATAACGGTTCTTGGAAAGGTTGGAAATTTGGAGAAGTCCCTCCTAATTTGCTCAATGACTCACACCTTTTCCTCATGAAAATAAATGTCTTTGCCCCGATACACCTCCATAAAAAGGACATAAAAGGATGGGGTGCTACAGGTTACATAATGCGGGAAGGTTATAAAATTCTCCTCTCCCAATCCCAGCTTCTAGAAAAGTCAACCATTTGGAAGGAGATCTGGAGTGCAGACAGACTTCCAAAGATCAACATTTTCAGCTGGAAGTTAGCACATAAAAAATTATTAACAAGGGAGAATCTGACAAAAGAGGATTCATAGGGCCCTTCATATGTGCCCTGTGCAATCAAAATTCAAAAACCACTGAGCATCTCTTTGTGAATTGCAATTTTACTAAACAAGTTCTACATATAGTCTACACTGAATTATCCCAACAAATCTCCTAGCCCACATCTTGCCGAACTTTGATTGGAAAATGGAGCAAAGCATATAAATTTATCCAAATTACCGACATTTCACCGCACCTGGAAGGCTTCAATAAAATTCATCTGTTGGAAAATCTAATTGGCTAGTAATAAACTTATCTTTAAAGAGAAAAAATCTACCCCTTCCTCCGTAGCCGTTCATGTGCTAGGAAAAATGGGTGAATTCTTTTCCTCGTGAAGATTCAAATTGATTATAGACAAGTGCTTGGAAAAAGAAGAAGAAAAGTGGCTGACAAAAGTGAACCTCACTTCCCTCCACTCTACAAATTCTCCACTCAAATCAAGCTGGCAGATTCAATTATCCCACCATGAGTATAATCTCCGGTTATCATCACAAGAAGAACACATTTTGTGATTTGATGGAGAATCAAAGGGAAACCCAGGGGAGGCAAGTGTAGGAGGGGTGTTGTACATCCCTACAGGACAAAGGTGGCTAGATTTTTCCTGGAACTTGGGTATAAATTCTAACAATATGGCAGGGCAGAAGCATATGTGTTGTACGAGGGAGTGTTATTAGTCCAAGAACATTAGCTAAATCATATCACAATTGTAAGAGACTCAAAAAGTATAATTCGACATTTTGTCTTGGGAACCAACCCAAAAAATACCAATCTTCAAAGAATTGTAGACCGGATCAAACTACTCATCTCCCATACATGTAAATTTCATCCACATCCTCCACAGAAATAACAAAGCAGTAGACAACATGGAAAACTAGGCAATTGGTTTGACCCCTGAACATATGAAATCTCAAGGGTGGGTCCACTTCACAACTCCTCCCTAATAACTCAATGCTTCGTCAATGTTTCGCCACCTGGCTCTAGGATCCATGCAACTCGACACCTGGAGGGCTTATGAAAAATGGGAAATATTTTCAAGGGGCAAGGTCGTACTGACAATCTCTCCTGGTTCGTGGGAAATCACAGGACATGCCCCTCAGTTGCGTCCATGGAAAATTTTGGCATCCCCACGAAGCACAAAGTACACCACAACATTAATCCAACCACTTCTCCACTTGCTTCGAAGACAATTGAAAATATTGTCATCATGAAATCTAGCATGGAAACACAAGTAGTACAGGCCACCTCAATTTATGAAAGAAACGTGATCTGTGGGAGCTTGAGAAGATGCTTGCATTCATGCATGAAGGTAACTCCTTCCCAGGTTAAATATGATAGCTCGATTCCGCTCCACCACTATCGCCAATTATCTCTCCATTTCATGGATTCAATAATTTTGATTCTTTATAGCGAAAGGGGTGAGAAATCTCTACAAAGTCTGTTGATTAAGAAGGAGACATGAGGGTATGGTCTCTCAGGGAATCCAAGACATCACAATTTGAATTTCGTTGGTGTGGCTCCTGTCCAATTTGAAATTAACATAGATTACAACGTCATGGCTCACAAGAACGCCCAAAAAAAAGCTCGAGCAAACAGGGAGGAAGAGTTGGTGGATTACAACTTCACCACCTCATAATTACTCTCGCTCAAAATTGACTCTCATAGCTCAACTCTTTCTTTCACTCTGGAAACACTAGCTCAACATCGGGCACTCGTCATACAACTACAGGATGAAGTAGATTACATGCATCGTCATGGGGAGGCAATGGAAGCCAGGCTGGACTTGCGATCTCCAAGCTCCACAGTCCAGAGTCAGAACGATGAAGTAGGTAGCAAACCAGGTGTTAGTCCTTAACCTTGTTTTTGACTGATCGGGTGTCCTTAATACCTGTTCTACCCATTTTTCATGATTTTTGTTAAACTTTGTTTTTTCCCTTATTGGCTTGAAAGCTTGTTTTCATTCTTTTATGCACATTTTAAATGTTTTTAAGTTTTTAAAAGTTAGGATATGATATAAAAGTATTTTGATCACATCACTTGTCCTTTCCTTCGTTTAAATTTTCAAATTTATCAAAGTGGAAAGGGTGCTACAAGAATAGCGCTATTCTTGCATTGCCAGGAATAATGATAGTTCTGCATGCACCACCTTCCTGAGACCATGTTTTAACACTCGAAATCATTTCTATAGGATCTACATATCTTTGTATGATCTATTTCAAGTTGTGATTCTCATGATGACAGCTATCTCGAAGGATCGGGTTGTACTAGCCACCTTGACATCAAATCAACATGCCCAATTATTATTCCATATGAATGAAAACGTAATCCTCTTGTTTTTAGTATGTCTATCATTTTATACATGCTTTGTAGGTAAATTGTGAAGACCCCATCGTTACGACTACAAGCGACGCAAGCAAGTGCAATTTTTTTTCTTTTTTTGAAGCAGGAAGGAAACAACGACAACAGTTAAACAACACAACTTGACGAAAAACACAACACACATAGATCAGGCAACAAACAACAACGAATAATCACAATAGCACCTCAGGCAATTGGAGGAAACATACGATAATCCAAGATGAAATATAAACAACTACCTACTCGACACAAGCAAGACAACGCCTACAAGCTAAAGGACAACATCAACCAACCTGACACAACGACTTTGACGACCAGTAACTGGGAACCTCTATGATGCGCAAACCAAACGTGTTAAGGAGTTACAAACAAATGCCAACATCAATTACAACGAACAACACCCACATCGGGAAGCACAAAATCCGGGCAGGTTATCATTCACCTCTATCCGTCAGGGCGCGCGATGATCCCCTCATCAGGAATCATGCCATCACCAGACGATAGGCGTGACAATAACAATGGTGCAACATAACATAACTGGACCCTTAACCCAAGCAAAATCCAACATGCTAGGAGACCGAATTAACTGACAAGAAGGCTATACCCATGCACTCAAGCAACAAGTCGACAAGACGCAAGATGCCATCATTGAAAATTAAACTGCATAGCCAACCGAAGGATTTTTGTTTTCTCAAGAGGCACCCTTTTAGGAAGTCTCCCACACTGTAAAGCAGACTAAATGAATAATATCTAAAATTTCATGTGCACAGATATTCCATTTTCATTCTCTATAGTAGAATGTTATTGAAGGCTAGCTTACTCATAAGTGATATAAGAAATTAGTACTTACATTTTGTTACCAAAAAAATGTTTACCATCATAAACACAATAAGGTAATATATTAAGCAACTTAGTTCTGTTAATCGACGCATGGATGGATATCTACCACCATATCAATTGAAATATAATAAGCATAAACGAAAGGTCAGTTTGCTGACTACTTTATGTTCCCTTGGCTCAATTGTCAAGCCTGCTGAACAACTTAGTTCTACTGATCGATGAATTGATGGAATCTCTACCTAAAATAGCATGTGTTTTATTTTGTTGTTGTTGTGGGAGCCCTTGATTGAAAACTAGAAGATTATTTGTGGGTAACATCAACAAGCATTCAATAAAAAAATATTATATAAATATGTATATATTAGAAGATATATTCTTAGACAATGTTGTCCATAAATCTACTTACTATTCATAAATCTAAATATTAAGAATGCTTGTCAGCTCAAATTCTGCTGATTCAGTCATTGACTGAATATATACCCACATAATGTTCATAAATCTAATTAATAATACTGGCCAACTCAAATCTGCTGATTCAATCATTGACGAAATATCTACCCAAAATCAACTAAATATATTAAGCGTCAACGAACAGTCAGTTGCAGACCACGTGATGTTCCCTTAGCCCAATTATTAATCTTGTTGGGAAGCTCGGTTGTGCTGATTGACCTATTGATGAAAATTGATGTCTATCATACATGATAGAACTGTCATCATAATCAAAACGTAGATATAAAATCTAGAGACGATAACATAGGTGTAACATTAAAGAAAAACACAGACCCAAATATATATTCATAGATCTATCTAAACTCAAGCCAATGCATTAAAATATCGCAAGCATACCATTAAAGAAAAACACAAACTTAATTAACTTCACAGATGTATCTAGATTCGATCCATTGCATTAAAATAACGCACACTACTACATATTGAAAAAATTATGACGACTACTTGCAACGAAAGTACTCTTTAGTTGCAAAATTCAAGAGAAAAAGTTCAGTTTTTCAATTTTGATCTAAATCCACCCCGTATTCGTCGCTCTATTGACGGAATCAAACTTTCGTCTATTTTGCGATGATAATCAAGATGGTGTACCACTGTCTCAATTTCGACAAACTTGTATTTTCATCGCAAGAGCGACGTGCACTATTAACTGTTACACTTTTTGATACTATCCATATTGACCATTATACATTTTAACAAAGTCTAAATTGATATAGTCAAAGTTCGTCGCAAGAGTGACGAACTTTGACTTGACTGTTATAACTGTTCTCGTCTTTGACAAAGTGACCTAAATATAAAAAATAAATAAATAAAGAAAAAGAAATATTTAGGTCACGGTCGTCACAATTGTAATGACAGTGACCTAAATTGACCTATAAATATTTGACGATTTAAAGATGTTGCGACAATCTTGCTATAACAACGACAATTCCAAAAGGGTATTTTTGTGTAGAAGTTGTGCAGAAGAATGTTGCAGAATATAGTTAGAGGTGGGAAAAAAAGTAAAGTGGGTGAAAAGGGTGATGATAGATGTTATTTCCCTTGCCAAAAATGTTGCCTCATACATCCCATAATAATTTTAATAGCAACAACGACAAAACACCGTAGGAAATATGGGCACATTGATGGCGGATTGAATGAATATCATCCCATGGTAATTAGCTATATATTCATTATCTTTTTTTATTTTGTCAATTTTACATAAAATTATATATATGTATATATATTGTTTGAATGTTTGTTATGGTATACACTAATTTTGCATGATTGTTTGTAATTATAAAGTTAGAGTTGCCCTCTAACTTTCCATAGAATATTGCACCAAGTATTAGTAGAAATGATGTACAAGCTAAGGAACATCATGACCAAGAAAATGAGGATCTTATGGAAGAAGATGATGGGGCAAATCAAGTTAATGATCCCATAGAAGAAGATGATGGGACAAATCAAATGATCCAAGATTTGTTTTCGCAGCCGGATGAGAATGGGGACAATGCTGGTATTTATGATGAACCTGTATTAGAAAAGGAAAATAAACGACTTTATGAAGGATCAAGAGAAAATCCTCTCTCCGCTACATCGCTGCTAGTGAACTTAAAGGTTATGAATAATTTGTCGAACACTTGTATGACACAGATCCTAAGGTATGTAATATGTTTCATCTCATATTATACATAAATGTTGATTTTTTTCTATTTGTTTTTAGTGTTAATTAATGTGTAAA
>SNQJ01S0247440.1:10968-21974 GCA_010110895.2 Picea sitchensis
AGTGTTTGTTTATTTATCCCACATTCATTAAACTTAGTGATGATCCATTTAATTTTAGTTATATATGTACCCAATCTTCTTCTTTTTTATTTATCCCACATTCGTTACACTTAACAATAATTTATATCATATTTGTGATATATACAGAGTCTTTTTGTTTTTTTACATTGCGTTAAATATTGGGCAACATTTGTTAAATTGTTTAGAGCAATATACAAGGCAAAAACATCGAGAAGACATTCGAGGAAAATATATCATTTCATAGGTTATTTATTTTTTAAATTCTTACTATTTACCAAAAAAACATTTATAAGATCTATTTTTGAATCACATGAGATTTTTTCATGCAAAAATTATAAAAAACCTTAATTTTTTTTAGATATTTTCTAATTTTTTCTAAAAAATTCACAACTTTTAAAACAAATTTTAACAAAATTCTTAGGATTTTTTGAGAAAAAAAAGAAACAAAATTTGGTATACTTTTTTTTATAAAAATTTACAGTTTTTGTTATTTTTTAATAATTTTTTTATAATTTTGGCCCATGGTGGTTAGCGGGCGTGATGCCCCTCCACGTGGGACCATGAATTGGCCTATGGGGGCGCTCGCCCACGACAAAGCCCTAGGCATGCTCGAGGCTTTGTCACCCATCGGGGGGCTGAGGTGATGCCTGGCATCGCCCTAGCCCCCCGCGGCTAAGGTACGGTCCCACACCCAAGGCTTGGTCATGGGGGCTGCTCCCTTGTGACCAAGTCACAATCTGGGGGACCACCCAAGGCTTGGAAACCTTGGTCCCGACATCGCCCCAGTAACCCATGGATAACTTTTTTTTTTTTTTAAGTTTAATTTTTATGGTCTATGATATTTTTTTTAATTTAATATAATGTAAACATTTCTTAGACTTAATTTATTTTTTTATTTTTTCATATAGAAAAAATGGCAGGAAAGAAAATATTTGCGAATGTATCTAGATCACGACCTACAATAATGGTATCCAAAATTGCAATTGGGGCCTCCATGAATACTAGGAAACAAATTGACATCACATTTGTTCAAGGTCCAACACCTGAGCTATCAAGGGCAATGAAGAATGTTAGAGAGTGGAAATCTGTGGAAGGTGAAAAAAATGGAATATTCTTGGTTTGTTAAAGACAAACAAGGCAACAATGGAGAACATTTATATTTGTATTATGTTGAGTTTGAACATGTGCAATAAAATTATCAGACACTTGGCTTGTTAGGAGATATATGTTTGGTGCTGGACATAGATATTGTTTATGCACTCGTGAAACAAGCCAATATTTATATCAAGATTAAATATTCTTTGAAATTGAGCAATTATAATAAGGTTGAATGTTTTACAGGGTTATGTGCATATATCGTTGAAGACATTAAGAAAGGCAATGTAAGTTTGTTTATTTGTATTTTTGTATCCTGTATTATTTTTAGTATCATGTTAATTTTTAAATTTTATTTAATGCAGAAACATTTTATTTTATTTTTACAGGATTTTGTTAAACGCATTTCACATATGTTAGGAGGGATTTACTCTACAGAGAAAAATATCATGGAAGTCATCAATTCCTTTCATATCAATAAGACACAAGGAGGAAGGAAAAATAAACAAAAAGTAACAGAGGTTGAAGTTGCAAGAGTAGACAGACAAGAACATGAAAAAAGAAAGAAAACTCCTCATTCTATAAATCTTAAAAATGTTACATCTGAAGATGAGGAAACTCCAAATGAAGATTTTGTTGATATTAGTATCAATCAAGTTATCACTCCTTGCAAGAAAAATAAACAACAGAAACACAAAAGAGAGATGGTCGGGGATGATTCCATTCCTATTGATTATGAAGAAATCATTGATTTAGATGAAACCAATTTAAATCGTAAGAGGAAGAAATAAAATGTTTTTGATGATGGAGAAACCATCATTAGCTCTGAATATTATAATGAAAGTCCTAAAGGAAGCAGAGAAATAATAACACCAAGTGTTGATCTAGAGGATGGCATTATAAAAACAAAACAAAATGTCATTTGAAATAGATTGAGGATGGAGAACTTAGTTGATGATGGCCATACATTTCACTTGAATGTGAAACAATGTTATAAACCCACAAAAGGGCAAGAAAAATATCAAATTAGAAAACCGCATCACTTGCATATTCACAATTTGAAAGCATTGATTATCTACAATTCATATGCACATGTGGTTGACTACCTAGTTCTTGTTGACCCAATGGAATTTCCTAGCAGGGATGAATTTGATAGATCAAAATGTTTTGACTACAAATATTATGTGATTGGAGGAAATCATGTTGCAAAGGCTAGAAGAGAATTGGTGCAAAAATATTCCAATAACCCTCTTTTTTAGACAATCAAATGCATAATTTATGTTGTTTTATCGGATTCATAAACAAAGTTATTGGCATGGGATCATAACACAGATAATGAGTACAATATGTCCATGACTTTCATTCAAAGGGTGGGGTTTATTCATAATTAGTCTTTTGAAATATGTCGTGGGGAGCGATCAAATGTTGATGTGAAGTTTCGGAAGCAATGTTGTATGGAAATAGGCTTCTCAATTGATGATGAAAATGCAAAAGAAAAAATCAAAAAGGAAGTGATGTATTCAGAGTTGTGTAAACCCTTAATATGTAGCACAAGTAAGACATGTCCTGAAATCAAGAATTTGACAAAATATATGATTATAACACCTTGGAGAACGATACAAGGAGTGAAGGATGAGAAGCTTACCATAGCTATATTATCACGTGTAAGGTCGGGTGAATTGTCAATGGAAGAAATGTGTGATGAATTTAAAAAGTAAGCTTGTTGATTTATTTTTATTTATGTTAGGACAAGAAAATTGTTTTTTTTTTCAATTTAACATATCAATGTTCTAAGTATTTTATTGTATATATCATTATAACATTATTTATTTTTTTAATTTAGTCACAAAGTGTATATGAGAATACAAGAGGAAATGGTTAATATGTTGAATGAAGAGAGTTGGGATGGTGTTAAGCTCAACTATCCATATTCAAACTCTACAGCAGTATTGAAACATTTTTTTGTTGAATTCAAAAATGTATGTTGATTTATTATATTCATATTATTTGTTTGTAGATTATTTATTTCTATTTTATTAGTTATAGATATATAGCTATATGTTTGTTTTTTTCATTAAAGATGCCAAAGAAGAATGCAAATGGAGTACCTAAAACATTCAAAAGTTTTATTCAAAAAGCCAAGTTTGAAAGAGAAAGAAGGAGACATGTTCGAACTATTGAACTTGATGACACCCTTGATCACTACATTTGAAATGGGCTCGACATTGTTCAGTATAAAGTGATATTAGGTGATTGTGAACAAATTGAAAATATTGTTCCTAAAAAATAATACTCCTTAATTATTGTTGATATCCCTCAAGGTTATAATATCCAAAACACTAGATATGATATTGAGCCTTATACTTACCAAGCTTTCAATAAAGTGGTTATGGGATTTATGGAAGTCACAACATCACCATTTTGGATATTTATGATTTTTCATTCAGACACACAACAAGGATTAGTACAATCAAGCTTAAAGGGAAAATAAAAGACAAGGATGCAACTTATTTGGTAAGATATTGAAAGTGTACGTTTAGCGATTAAGATTAGAAATCAATTTTATTAATTCACAAGTTAATTGAATTTGCACTTATTTATGTTATAGACACAAGCCTAATATTCAGAGCTCCAATAGAGAACCATTTACACATGATATTGAGAGTATACATCTTGCAACCCAAACAAAAAATGACTATTATAATTTTATTCTTGTCAATGTAAAGGATGGAGGGAAGCATAGTATTTTATTGGTTTACAATGTTGTGGTTAGAAATCTAGCATATGAGGAAAATAATTTTAAATGAGAGATGGTTAACATTTATCAAAAACCACAAGCATTAATTAATTATCTTATAGATACATTTTCAAATGAAAGAGATTGGGTTTTGGATTTGTTCTCGAGTTCATGTAAGAATTACGATATAACAATTATGAAATCATACAAGTCAATCTTTGTTATTTTTAATTTATGTCCTTTTACATTATTTAACTTAATTATTTGTTTTTTATTTGGTGATTAGGTACAACACTAGTTTGTTGCTTACAAAGAGGAAGAAATTGCATAGCCATTGAAAGTGAGCCACTACAATGAAGTTTTATTCAAGAAAGAATTAATGTTATTCCATCTCTTCCAAATGAAATGAAAGACATTGGCTTAAGGAAAGGAGATTTTAATGAATCTCAAAGGTGGCAAAAATGTCAAAGGAACCTCAAGTACCATTAGGAGGATTGATTGGAAATGATCACTTTGGAGAACTTGCAAATATCAAAGACCCAGTGGTAGAGAAAACTGACACAATGGAAGCACACAATGATGTCCAAGAAGATGATAATGTGTTTGATGAGAATAATGAATTTGGGATATATGATATTGTTAATTAGTTTTAAGATGCCCTTGGAAACGATATTCAATTTTGTAAAAAACTTTATAAGTTATAATTGTAATGTTTTGACTTTCATATTTTAAAATAAGAATGAATATGTATCTATTGTTATTTTATGATGAATCTTTTTATTATTTTATTTTTACTTTTATTTGTATGTGAATCGCTATACTAGAGAAAATGACATTAAATGTTGTCAATTTTTTCCTCCAAATGTATAAAAATATGGAAAAAAATTGTTAAATTTTTTTTTTTTTAATTTCACTTTTTTTGTTCAATTATGTCAATAAAAATGTTTTATTTGTCATGTTATTTTAAACGGAGAGGTACCAAAATATATAGATTTTTTATTATATATGGCTTTAAAATGTATATTTTTTACTAAAATTTTAAAAATAGCGTTATTTAACTACAATTGTTTTCTATGTATTGAAGTAAAGATAAAAAAATGTGTTAAAAATGATACTTTCCACTATATTTAAAAAGTATGGTACCATAAATTAATTAAGGAGACACAATTATATGAAAAATATTAATTTCAAAAAAATAAATGGTATACAACATTTTTAACATTGAAAGAAGCATGGGAAAATGATTAAAAACACCATTGAAAAAAAATTTAGAAAAAATTGAAAATAGATGAAAAAAACATTATTGAAAAAAAAAATTAGAATAATTTGAAAATAGATGAAAAAATAAGCATT
This sequence comes from Picea sitchensis, assembly GCA_010110895.2. Lineage (NCBI taxonomy): Eukaryota > Viridiplantae > Streptophyta > Pinopsida > Pinales > Pinaceae > Picea > Picea sitchensis. The sequence goes on from SNQJ01S0247440.1 coordinate 16,175, forward strand.
AAAAAAAATAATGTGGATACATTATGGATAAGAAGATTTAAAATATAAAAAAACAACTTAAAAGGGAGGGGGATGCTACTGGTAGCACAACTTTTCAAAATGAGGTAAAAAATGTGACCCCCCCAAAAATGAGAACTTTGTAGAGTTCTTGTTAAGTTGGTAACTGTGTTGGAACATGACGTTAGCTTCATGTATATCGGCGTTAAGACGTCGAGACTTTTTACAACCTCCAACACCAAAAATTGTCGATGGTTGCGGTCTACTGCGCTGAGGGTTGTCTATCTTCGGATTTGAATATTTAATCTCAACTGTCCAACCTTTCCTACGTGGGCTATGCAAGAATTGTGTGTGGAACCATGCAGACGAGTAAATGGATGCCATGTATTTCGGGCCACCGGGTCACGGGGTCTCGAACCTCCTTGTGTTAAACTCATCATACCTTGCTGATATGGGCTAATCCTATATCATCAATTTGTCACTCTAATCAATGATTATATATTGACTTGTGGACCACCTTTTATAATTCAACGATGTCATTTAAAATTGGATCATCGTCGATCCTATCATGATTGAAAGTGAATCGTTATCCTCCTTATAAGGAGTATCCTTGCCATTTACTTTATGCCACGTGTTTCGTACCTCGAGATTTTGGGATTTCGGGCCTACTCAAGCAACAAGAAACCCCAAATGTGCCAAAATGTTGTGGACCATTGATCTACTCCTCCCAATTTGATCTTGACCATCCACGCCTCAAAACATGAATACACGGGTATTTATACATGGTTTTGGTTCAAATATAGAACCCCTCTGTGCACACAATCCCTTTGCATGCAATCACAAAACAATTCACCACTTAAATGAAACCAAAATTATCCAACAATTTACACTTATAATTTGCATAGTTGTATAGAGGCATAATTCTCATAAACAATCTTTTATTCAGCATATGAAGGAATATGATTACAACATGAAGCCTAGTTCCTTCTGTCTTCTTGCACACTTCAGGCATTCACTTTGCACTCTTATCACACACTCACAACCCCACTGGTCTCTCTTGTCAAACCTTTAATACTTTAAGGACCAGATCGATCCAATCCACAAAGATAGGATCAAATCTAACCAAAATTACATGAAAACTCTATTTAGCCTATAACAACCTGATTCTGATCCTAAAAGATAGGATCAAATTTAAACATAATTCTTAATTTATCTAACTCTTCCACCTCCTATTACATTCATGGAAAATTTGTCTTCTTCTCGAACACCCTAGACTATTACAAAATAATTAGAAACAATTACAATGAGGAAACCAACTTCCTCTCAGAAAGTTCCTAAGACCTTAGAGGTAAAATACTATATTGTTGTAGAAGATCCTCCTACATCAATGATGCTCCCATGCCTTTACCTTAGGTGGAAAATTCCAAGACAAAGGTCTTCATGAAGTTGGGAAGAACAAGTATTGGGGTTGTACACATAGCATCCTTCATGTCCTGGAAAGCCCATTCTATGGCATGATTATGGTTAAAAGAATTGTTTTATCAATTTTGTGAGGGGATTTATGATCTTACCATAGTTCCTTACAAACTTTCTATAATGATCAGTGAAACCAAAAAAAACTCTTAAACTTTTAAGAGTTTTGGGGTGATAACAATCCTTCATGAATAACAGTATACCCCAAATATTTCACTTTAGAGACACCAAAGGAACATGTGGACATATTAAGGAAGAGTTGATGATCAAAAAGTAGTTGTAAGGCCTAATCCACATGAGAAACATGGGATTTCCAAGTTTTACTATAGATCAAGATGTCATAAAAAAGACAAGGAAAAAATGATGCAGAAAGGGTTTAAATATTTTTTCATGAGACTCTGGAAGGGGGAAAGTGCATTGCATAGGCCAAAGGGAAAACTAAAAACTCATAATGGTCTTCATGAGTACAAAAATTAGTTTTAGGAACATCCACCTCCTTCATGCGAGTTTTGCGATAGCTCAAGTGGAGATTGAGTTTCTTGAAGAATTGAGCACCCTTGAGCTCATTCAAAAGGTCATCAATGACTAGAATGAGAAAATTATCCTTGATTGTCAGTTTGTTCAAAGCTTGGAAGTCAGGACACATGCGCCAAGTTCCTTCTTCCTTGAGGACCATGATAACTAGTTAAGAATAAGGGTTGGTACTAGGGTGGATGACACTAGTTGTTATAGTTCTATTTTCCACCCCAAAGGCTCATTGAGGACCTAATGGTGTTTTCATGATGAGAAATACCTTTTATGCCTTGGCTTCTAAGTTTTTGAGTAAGGTCACACCTTTCATACCTAGAAAAGGTGATAYCGGCCACATGCTGCACCATTTTAAGCTCGCAATTGACCCTACATCCTTTTATATTCAATGCGTTTTGAGGAGATCAACACTGGGTGAGTTTTATATCTCGTATGTTGAGCTTGGAAACTCGTATTAGACTTAAATTTCACTAAGTTCTGAAGGTATAGATACATCCCCTAGCCTCCTCCATCAATATATATATACAAGGAAGGCATTCTGAGGAAGGAGAGGAGGAAGAATTGGAGAATAAACTTGTGTTGCACATTTTCAAAGAGGCTCTTCTATAGTCAGCCTTCGTATCAAAGTTGGTCTTGCTTGTGTGAGAGATAAGGAGGAGTTGGAGAAAGTATCTAGGATAAACCTTCAATCGAGACTCAAGGTAAAACACTTGATTGATGTAATGTTTTCTCCACTTATTAATATAGATCTATATGGTTTTCCCCTCCATTAATTGTTTGTATTCAATTATATATTCTTATCAATGGTAGATCTGGTCCTTCTTAAGTAGATCAAGTTAGATCTAATACATATTTGACATTTCTATTGCTTGAAGGGATTTGATATGGGTATTATTTTTCTCTTGTGTGCAAGAAGCAAGTGCTAGAAGTTGGAACTAGATTTATGAAGCCACATCAACCAGGATTATGCAGGGACAACTGTCGGGAACAAGGTAAGGACCATATTCACTCATTTTTCATTGCATGTATTAGGATCAAATACATTAGAAAGGAAAATTATATTGTTTTCTATCCTACAATTTTTCTCGAATCAAGGGTAGATCCGAGGGAGTGCTCATTTATATGTAGGGGGGATTTCTCTATAACAAAACTGTAGAATCTACTAGGGAAGGATCTATTGATTATTCCTTAGATTTGGAAAATTCTTACTCTTTTTTTGTTTTTGAAAGTCTTTTGTAGCTTATTTTTCTTCCTCATCATTGTTTGGGTGGTTAGATCTCTGAAATCTATCATATTTGGGCCAAATCTAGACATGGTTGTTCCATCTATTTGATAGATAGGTCACCCTTTTCATAACTGGCAGAGTGCGACCACCTTAGTTTAGTCCCTACTTACACCACTAATAGGGTGTGACCACCTCCTATAGGTGGGTTTTTGAGATTTTTTTGCCATTTTTACTTTACATATGTCCTTGGACTAGGTTAAGGAGATTGCATACAATATATAGTATGTAATTTATCCCTTGGATAGGCCTCTAATTTGATTTTTGTGTATCTTAAGTGAATTTGAGGTTTTGTTGCTTGGAGTGCATTTTTTTGGCCTTGTGCTTACTTAAGCTCGTTTCCTGGCAAACAATGACTTGGGAAACACATTTTGCAGGTATTTTTGGATATGGTTGTGTGTTGTAATTATGTTGTGCCAACAATAACACCTTCCCTTAATTTCTTGTATTCGCTTAAAAAAACCATTACATTAAGAGAAGAAATTGGAAACCCCCTATACATTTTGCTACCATAAACTTTAGAAAAAAAAATCTTGCAAAAAGTTTGAAGTGTAAATTTATTTTTTTTCTCTTCTCCAGACTTGATCATTTGAGAAAATAACATATCTTGATTTCTTGCCAATACACTTTGTGTCAGTAGAGAATCCAAAATTACCACCAAAACAGAGCATATCGGAAAGGAATCCCCTTATAGGCCAATACACCAGTCATGAATCCATATTTCTCTCTGATACAATGCTTGTCGGAAAAGAACCCATATCTTCGGTCGATACATCAACGCGAAATCCTCATCTTATGCCAATATGTCAACGAAATATTTCCATCCCTCATTGACACAGGGCGTATCAACATGGAATTCAATTCTCTCGCCGACATAGACTATATCGGTGATACAATCACATGTTGAGTCCCCTCCTAATTATTCCAACCCAGATCCTTTTCACTTCTCCCATTAGTCAAGTTCTTTTGATTTTTAACAGTTAATAATTTCGTGTATGGCTAGATGACTTATGTTGATTGTCTATTAATTTTTATTTACGTAATGTTGTAGCTGTGATTGAGTATGATAATAATCATAGCGAGTTTGTTTGTGTCGCTAGTATCTTTCATTACGCATATCATATCATCATGTATGCTTTGGCCTTTTGATTTTATGACTAACCCTAACCATGAAAGTGTCATTTATTGTTATATGGGTTGATTGCATCATCTACAAGATATAGGTTGGATATTAATTTCATCTCATAAAAGAATTAGATTTTGATTTACGTCATGTTGCAGTCGTGATTGAGTATAATAATAATCCTAATGAGTTTGTTTGTGTCACTAGTAGCTTTCATTGCATGTATCATATCCGCATGTAAGCTTTGACCTTTTGATTTTATGACTAACCCTAACCATGAAAGTGTGATTTATTGTTATATGGGATTCTTGCAGCATCTACAAGACATAGGTTGGCTCTGAATTTCATCTTAGAAAAGAATTAGTACCCCGATCACGTACTCAGTACCATGTGCTCCAAATGCCAATTGGTTGTTTTCACAAGATAACATTTTTTAGCCATTGATGGAATACTTCAGTTCTAATGGATATTTTTAAATCCTATATAACACAAATTTTGTGGGAATTGATGAAATTGAATTTGGGTGAAGCAGTAGCGAGAACAAATCTCATAATTTTATTAAAAAATGTCTTTTCTTGTATTTTGGGTATTGGTCAAAGTGGAATTTTCACCTCCAAAACATGCCCACTGTATTTTTTGCAGGATTAGGAATCCAAAGCCACTGATGGAATCGAAATCCGAGGTCCAGAAGTACCAAAAAAATCACTAAGGATTCCCCGCCAAGCAAGCCTTATTAATCGTAAAACCGTTGAGATGATTGAATGAAGTTGTGAGTTCTCTCACAAGAAACCTCTCTTTGTTCTCTCCACATCACAAAAAACAACACCTCAATCAAACATGGTATGAGCAAGATATAAACCTTTGAAGTTAAGCCTGGTTGCATTAAATCCCCCCTTACATCGTCAAGTGTCGATTAGCTCCACACCAATTCACAATGATATATTTTAAAATTGTTTAATAGAAAAAATGTTCTATATTTAATGATATATTTTAAAATTGTTTAATAGAAAAAATGTTTTATATTTTAAAATATTTCAAGATAATAAAAAATAAAATAATTTTATGAATGGATTAAATGTTAAGAACCAAATATCAATATAGCATAGAAAAACCTCAGAATAAGTACTCAATGCCTTGAAAAAGAGGTAATTTCAGATAATAAGCCTCTTTGAGGGAGCAACCTCCTTTTACCCCACATAAATGTTCAAGTACAAGATGACCCCAAATGAAAATGTCTCCTTGGTATATAGGAGACTAGGAAGTATAATTACAGCTAATGGAATAAAGCCGACATAAATAAAATAACATTACTAATGTAATATGCCCCAATTAAGGGGTAATGAGCCAATATTAGGGCTTAACATGCCCCTTCCCTTGAGACATGTGTTGTCCAAAAC
>SNQJ01S0247442.1:0-12952 GCA_010110895.2 Picea sitchensis
GGAAAATAGGATCTATTGATTGTAAGCTCCACATCCCCCTTCCTCATGCATTTCCCTATTAAATGAAATAGTAGGACACTAAGAAATTCTCCTCACAACTCAAATAAACTCTCTTCCAAAGACCACTCCACTAGTCATAGTTTTTCACATAAGGTATTGTTTCGTGCAAATGAAACAAATTCTCACAATACCATATGTGTTATACCTCAAGTGCCCACATACCCTATTTGGTTAGTTAAAATCACGTCTCTTTGTTTTTGGGTTCCCTCTCAGCAATGGAATTGGATAAGTTCATTAATAGAAGGTTCCTTTGGCTTGGGTGTCCTCTTTAAGGTATAAACAGGACATTCTCTCCTCTTTCAAAGTATTCTTGGGTTATCTCTCATTCTCTCTTATTGGTAGAGGGTGAATGTTCTTGATTTCAAGGATTGCAGAAGTGCCATGTGTATTTTCAAGTAAGCAATGTGCTACCCAAGATCATATTTACTCATTTTTAATAATAATGAATACAATTTTCAGATAAGCAATGTGCTACCCAAGTTCATATGTACTCATTTCTAATCCAATGAACACAATTCTTAATTTGGAACCTACTCTTCTTGCGGAAATACTTTTGGATACCAAGGCACCCTCAAGTTACAACTAGAAGGAAACATACAACTATAAAATGAAATTTTCCTTGGTAAGCTAAATGACTCTCGAGAGAGACTTTTGAGATTTTCTCATATAATGGAGAGTTTGGACAATTTTCTCTTAAGCAAGTAGGAAATGATGAAATAGTAATTCTCTATGTAATTTATAGAAGGTTAGCATAAATTTTAGTCATTAAACACACACAAATGTTTTCTCATTAACACTAGAACTCTTTGAAAGAAAAGATAAATCAAAAGGCTGAATTACTCTAAAATTACAGTTAAAACGCTTTATTCTTTAATCGATATTTCTAAATAGTCTATGAAATTGGATATGCATTAGCATTGTTCTATCAAGTTGTAACCCTAATTAGTAAAATGGTTCTACTTCATTACTAGTATCATGTTGCTATCACAGTAAGCTCATAATGATTACCATAGTGTTACTCTTTCACACTTGTATTATCTAGAACATGCTAATTAATCTAGGAGTCAAGCATGCAAAAAAACCTTCTCACAAAGAAGCGCTAGTTAGTGATGGAATCCAACATCCCAGGATCGATGCACAAATGTTTTGAGTTTTGGCGGGTGGGAAAGTTACGTTGACAACCGACTTAACGAACTAACACCCTGGTGCAATTTACCTCACCGAGCAGTGGGAAACCCTCCAAGGAGTCCGAGTGAGTCTAGCCAACGTCGATCCCAGGTAAAACACCACCTTCCCTGTGTTGTCACCTTGGGTAGGAAGTCTAAAACATTATGGCCTCTATGGTACCACCTATTATACCAAAGTAGAGGGGGGACAATCGATAGTCGACACCAAGACCAACAAAGCAAGGTTGATTACTTTATTGGCCCCAATGTGACCTCGTGCTTTACCCTTGTGTTAGAAGGGATTCCCAAAGTCAGTGACATAGAAATTGGATTTCACTCCCTAAATCAAAGCGTTATGTTTGTTTAGTAGCTTTGGAAAGTTATTCTCACAATCCTATTCCAAATCTCTACACCTAAGCTAAGATGGGTTTGAAGAGCCCTAGAAAAGTTGCTAGATAAATTTTAATTAGTGCTTGATTTTAGGTTGTTGTTACTCAAAGGAGTGGTCATGAAACTGATGGCATTTTGACTTGACTCTTTAAATCATGCAAGAGGAAAATGAAATGAAAGAATTTCAACTTCGATGAAAAATAGATATGGGAAGGAGAAAGAGTTTTTAAGCAAAGAAATAATTTCTTGATAGATTACTATGTGTGCATTGCTAATGACAAAAAGTATGAGCTAATTATCCAGATAAATGGAAGCAAAATGACCCAAATTTTAAAAATACCATGCAAATGTCATAGTTCACTTAGTACACCTATACAACATTGAATCAAATGTCATCATTGCTAACATATACAGTAAACGTTTATAATTATAGAGACCACCATACACATCTTAAATACTCATAAGGATCAAGGGGGATTCACCTTGTTGACCAATATATTATCACGTTCATTCATAAAGGGGATTTTTTAATTATGAACCCACATGTTGTGAATAAATGTGTTCACATCAAACACTGAAAAGAACAATGTAATAAATAAAAAATGATACAAATACTTGTTTCATAAGAGGAATGTCACATAAGGATTTCAAATTTTTATGTTCTCTAGAAATTCTTAACCTTTCCAAGACATTATAGGTGTAAACATGGTGATCTTAGTACCCAAGAAATATATGTTCCTACAATATATATGTATAATATTGGTCCATTAATCTACATATATATATGTTTCACCTCTACTTGCATAGGACAACAATTACCATGAGAGCATATGGTATCCACCAGTGCATCGGGGGTTCTCTCCTCCCTCTCGGGACAACCACCTCCTGCATGTGAACAAAGACCTCATAGGGAGCCTCGTCCAAACCCTAACTAATACTGTGAGCAAACCCATGGGGATTCTCTCCTCCCTCTCGCTCTCCTCCCTCTTGTTGGGCTTAGATGGCAGGGTTTCACTATGCTAGTAGATGGGAATGGCAGGGTTTTGGGGGTTTCTCTCTGCTAGTAGATGGGCGTGAGATCACTGAATGTTTCTCTAGTGTTGTTGTCGTGTGAATGGGGGTGGACATATTTTGTTTGAAATTTTTTATTTTTTATTTTTATTTTTTTAATGTTTTTAATATAATTAATATATATGAATTATAAACTATTTAATATAATATATATAATAATAATAATAATCTATTATTTGCTAAAAAAGAATAAACACTTCAACAAAAAAATCAAGCCATGCAAAACAAGATTGTGTAATTAGAAAGGAAAAATCAAGAATAGAAATTCAACCGAGAGGAAATAATGGTTGTGATAATTCTAGGCAACCTTAATACAATCAAGGAGTTCCAAATCCATTGGGTGCTAACAATGTGGTTGACCATGAAATTTTACCATGGTGCAATCCTTGTGTCCTACCACATGATCAAAATACTTGCATGGTATCCAAAGAAGTTTTTCAACAAGTCGGTGAGATTAACAAGGTTGGATCTAGTGACTTAAACAACTATGTGGGTGAGTGTCTTGGAATGATCAATAATGTTTCCAACTCTCCTAATGAAAAATTGAAAGGAGTGAAGGGAAAGGGTATATATTTAGCTACCATTGCTAGAGATTTAGCACCCAAACCATCCCAAGAAGAGATAAGAAGGAGCATCTAAGAGAAGGATTGGGTCACATATCAATGAAGGGGTATCATTAATTTCCAAATGGGATATGGGATCCATGACTAGGTTATTTATGAACCATTAATTAGTATTAAGGTCTAACAAATGTCAAGGGAGAGAAATAATGGCCTTATGTCCTAAATGGGTCTCGAGGCCTTGACCATGGTTGTGGTAGGGAAACAAACCTCAATCCCTTAACCATTGTCAAGGGAGGGAAACAACAACTTAAGCCCCAAACATATCATATCTAGCTCAAGCACTATGAACAAATCCTCGGGTCACCACACAAGACCATGGATGGGTCACAAGACCTTAGCTATCATCAAATAATGAAAACAAGTGCCTTATAATATTGTTGAAGATTCTAAAGTTGATCAAGAGCCTTGAACAAGTCCTTAAACCAACATAACAAAACTTTGGCCTTTAAGAGGTATATAGGCATCACAATTAGGTTTTGTACATTGAAAATGGGTGTAGAGGCATAAACATGGAAAGTTGGAAACAATGGCCTAAATTCCTAACTAAACCTTCTCGAGCTCAACCACCATCAACAACACCTAAAAACCATGACACGAGTCCTCTCTAGGGAGTCTTTGGAATCCAAGTTGAATATGGGTGACATTATGAGGTCTTCTTGATCATTATGGATGGGTCTTGGGTTCATGATTATAGTTGATGAAAGGAAACAATAGTATTCAACCCTAAACCTTGCTTCTCAAGCTCAAGAACCATAGACAAGTAGTCAAACCACCACATATTACCTATGTAACATATCATTCACCTCCAAGTGGAATTTGGGCACCATAAATAAGTTATTTTTGAACCAAGAATGGGTCTCAAGGTCTAACCAAGTGCAAGGGAGGGAAACAAGGGACTTGTTCCCTAAGTGAACATTATTAGGCTTAACTTCTATGAACAAGAACTACAACCCACACAACTTCTCAGGATATAGTGTTGGACGAGTCCTTGAGCCATCACATAGGACCCTTGTAGGTTATTTTTGGACTATTTGAGGGATACAAGTACCATGATAAAAAATCAGTCTTCTCTGAGGTGTTGAATTCATATAGCATCATGTGTCCTTCAATGTTAACCAACCAAGTCTATGCTCTATTTCCTCTTTTAACAATCCCATTGAAGGTGGGTGCCTTCTACTTTCTTAACTCATATCTCAACTTTTGACAATTAAGTGATTCTTCTTGGTTAGGGTTATCATATATTGATGGTTTCTTTCCCTGGTTCTTGAACTTGGATCCTAGGGATTTAAGCATTCCTTTGATTTCTCATATATATGAAGACTATTCATCCACTTGACTATTTAATAATTAAATTTCTAATGCTAAGGACTATCTGAAAAGGTCATGGCCTCTAAGAATTTATCATCGTTAGGAAATATCATGGTCAAAGAAGTAGGACTAACACTTTTGCACATAGGGGGTAAAATTGGCTTTTTTACCCTTACGGATAAATGTCTAGTTTTAATCTTTGAGCCTAAGTCATGAAAATGAGTCAAAGGCTCATTCTTTATGGGAGTTGGTATTAAAAAAATGGTGGAAGTGGCCACATAATTCAATTGAGGAGGTTTGTCCAACTAAATAGTAGGGATATACTATGTACGATACACTAAAGGTGATACATTATCTTCGGTCAAATGTGGTTGTGGATCATAATATGAGCATTGATTGATGGGGAAAATGAATCCTTCATCTGGAAATTGCATCACAAAAAGATTAAGGCATTACGACTTTCATGGTGTACATACAATTGTGCCTAAGGAACAAGTTGGATTTTGTTGGTATTGTCACAACCACTAGTACACCAATTAAAACAATGTTACCAACTAACTCAATTGGGGGATTAAGAAAAATTCTTATTGATTCATATGGTCTACCATCAAAGACTCACAACTCGATAATTGGTGGAATGATAGCAGGAGATCTAAAGTTCCACCAAGAAGACAAGGACATAATGTAAGAGGAGGCTCCTTTATCCACTATACATTGATGAAAAATGATATTTTGAACAATGACCCATATGTGGAAAGGAGTGGAGTATATAGACCTAGGATGAAATTCAATAGGAGAGCCATTATGTAGGTTATCCTAAGGACTATCTAAAAAGTTCATGGCCTCTAATAATTTATCATCGTTAGGAAAGATCATGGTTGAAGAAGTAGGACCCAACACTTTTGCACATAGGGGGTGAATTTGGCTTTGTTAACCTTATGGATAAATGTCCAGTTTTAATTTTCGAGCCTAATTCATGAAAATGAGTCAAAGGCTCATTATTTGTGGGAGTTGATATTAAAAAAAAGGTGGAAGTGGCCACACAATTCAATTGTGAAGGAGGTTTGTCCAATTAAATAGTAGGTATAGACTATGTATGATCCACTAAAGGTGATACATTATCTTCGATCAAATGTGGATGTGGATCATAATATGAGCATTGATTGATGGTGGCAATGAATCCTTCATGTGGAAATTGCATCAAAAAAAGAGTAAGGCATTATGACTTTCACGGTGTACATATAATTGTGCCTAAGGAACAAGTTGGATTTTGTTACCATTGTCACAACCACTACATCAATTAAAACAATATTACCACCCAACTCAATTGGGGGATTAAGAAAAATTCTTATTGATTCATATGGTCTACCATCAAAGACTCACAACTTGATCATTGGAAGAATGATAGCAGGAGATATAAAGTTCCACCAATAATACAAGGACATAATGTAAGAGGAGGCTCCTTTATCCACTATACATTGATGAAAAATGGTATTTTGAATGATGACCCTTATGTGGAAAGGAGTGGAATAGATAGACCTAGGGTGAAAGTCAATAGGAGAGCCATTATGGAGCTTATTCTAAGGACTATCTAAAAAGGTCATGGCCTCTAAGAATCTATCATCGTTAGGAAATATCATGATCGAAGAAGTAGGACCTGACACTTTTCTACACATAGGGGGGGTGAAATTGGCTTTGTTACACTTATGGATAAATGTCCAGTTTTAATATTCAAGCCTAAGTCATGAAAATGATTCAAAGGATCATTATTTATGGGAGTTAATATTAAAAAAAAACGGTGGAAGTGGCCACATAATTAAATTGTAGAGTTTTGTCAACTAAATAGTAGGGATGGAGCTATGTATGATCCACTAAAAGGTGATATATTATCTTTGAAGGTCAAATGTAGTTTTGGATCATGTAAGGCATTGATTGGTGACAATAGATCCCGCCGATGTGGAAATTGCATCACAAAAAAGAGTAAGGCATTATGACTTTCACGGTGTACATATAATTGTGCCTAATGAACAATTTGGATTTAGTTTCCATTGTCACAATCACTACATCAATTAAAACAATGTTACCACCCCACTCAATTGGGGGATTAATAAAACTCTTATTGTCTGTATACCATCAAAGACTCACAACTCGATCATTGGTGGAATGATAACAAGATATCTAAAGTTCCACCAAGAAGATAAGGACAGCATGAAAATGTAGAGGAGGATCTTAAGGCCTGTACAAATAGTTTATCCATGTCAAATTTGATTGCATAAAAAAACTGTTTGAAAAAAATTCAGCATTAGCCCCATTCACAGGTCATTTATTTGCACATCATGCACTATAGCCCTGGTAATGTCTTTTAATAGTTTTTTCCATTAAAATTAGACCGAGAAACTTAAAATAAAACGAGGATGAGATGGGTCGACATATATAGGAGGTAGGTGTGGTAATATTTGAGTTGAAACCCTTCCATATCATCAAAGGTATCACGAACAATCTATCCATGTCAAATTTAGATGCATCTGAGAAACATTTTGAAAGATTTCAACGTTGGCCCCATTCCACGGGTTACTATTGCACATCATGTACTCCATCCCTAGTACAATTTATTTTATCTATTTCCTTTAAAAATCTGATTGATTTATGACTTCTTGCATCTAGTACTATAAGGGAATGCAATAAAGTTGATAAAGAAGTACTTTATTAATTGTAGAAGCTTCAATATCAGTTATTTCTTGTCTTCTTTTTTTTCTCTCATCTAAGTACTATTTTTCTCCATAAGTAATATTAGTACAAGATCATTGTTTAAATATGAAATATCATCTATTGCCTTCTTCTCTCCACGACCAAAATCATGGGCCTAATTAGCATGATGTTGGTTTTGAGCAACAGATATGATGAATACTCTAGAAAGTCATTGTGTGAGTCATGTTTGATTCTATAAACCCTCCCATATAATCAAGGCATGTACAAGCAGTCTATCCATGTCAAATTTCAGTGCATACACATAAAAAAATTAAAATTTCAATGTTGGCCCCACATTCCACGGGTCATTTATTTGCCCATGTGTACTCTAGCCCTAGTACAATATCTTTTACTAATAGTTGTTTCCTTTAAAATTCAACCAGGAAAAAAGCAAGTAATGGGGCCGAGATGGGTTGATGTGTGTTATATATAGGTGGGTGTGTAGGTAATGTGTTGAGTCTAGAAACCCTTTCATATCATCAAGGCATGCGAGCGATATATCCATGTCAAATTCAGTCCATACAAAACATTTGAAGAAGAATTTCAGCGTTGGCCCCATTCAGGATATTTTCCCATCATACTCTATCCCTAGTACAATGTATTTTAGTTGTTTCCTTTAAGAAATATGGCCGAGATGCACGTCCCCGCATCTACTAATACAGGGGCATGCAATAAAGTCAATAAAGAAGTACTTGATTAATAGCACAAGCTTCAAGTTATTTTATGTCTTTGTTTTCTCTCATATAAGTATTCTTGCCTTTTGCTCCATAAGAATATTGAGTAGCATGAAATCATTATTTAAATACAAATCTCATATATCACCTTCTTCTTTCCACAACAAAAAATCATGGGCCTAATTATGGTATTATTGTAGTTTTAGGCAGCCTGGTGATGGAATATAAGAGTGGGTGTGTAGGTGATCTTTGACTCTAGAAGGCATCCACATATCGTCGAGCTAATGTGAGCAGTATATCCATGTCAAATTTACAGTGCATACAAAAATATTTTTTTTTTTTGAAAAAAAAATCAATGTTGGCCCCATTCAGTCACGGTTGCCATCATGTACTCTAGCCCACAAATTAGAGTGTCTTTTAATAGTTATTTCTTTAAAATTTGACTAAAAAATTAAAATGAAAGCGAGTGTCTGAGATAGGTCAATATATATAATAATGGGTGTGTGAGTAATATTTGAGTTTGGAAAACCCTTCCATATCGTCAAGGCATGCAAACAATCTATCCATGTCAAATTTGATTACATACAAAACATTTGAAAGGAGAATTTCAGATTGACCCCATTCACGGAGTTATTGTTTCCCATAATTTATTATATCCCTAGTCTGATATCTTTTATTTGTTTCCTTTAAAATGTGATTGAGACGCATGACGTCCCCACATCTACTGTTGCAAGGGAATGAAATAACATCGATAAAGAAATTACTTGATTAATCACAAAGCAATGCTCGAGTTATTTCTTGTCTTTGTTTTTCTCTCTCATATAAGTACTCTTTTGCTCCATAAGAATAATGAGTACAAATCATTATTTAAATCCCGGAAATCTCATCCTATTTCCTTCTTTTAATACACAACAAAATCCTTGGGCCTAATTGGCGTGATGTTGGTTTTGAACGACACAGGAAGATGAATATATAAAGAGTGGGTGTGTGAGTGATGATATTTGAGTCTAGAAACCCTCCATATCATCAAGGCATACCAGCAGTCTATCCATAGTAAAATTTAGTTCATCCAAAAAAAATGAAAAAATTTCCAATGTTGGCCACATTCCGGGTCACTGTGCCCATCATGTACTCTAGCCCTAGTACAATGTATTTTTAATAGTTGTTTCTTTAAAAATTTGACCGATCAGAAAATAAAGCGAGTAGGGGCTGATGTAGATTAGATGTAATAGAATTAAGGTGTGAGTCGTGATTTTTGAGTCTGGAAACTCTCCCATTATCGTCAAGGCATGTGAACAGTATTGTTTCTATCCCTATTACAATGTCTTTTAGTTGTTTCCTTTAAAATACAATAGAGACACACATCCTCGCATCTATCACTGTAATGGAATGTAATAATGTCGATAAAGAAGTACTTGATTAATCCACACAGAAACTTCAATGTCGGTTATTTCTTGTCCTTTTTTCTCTCATCTAAGTACTTTTTCTCCATAAAATAATATTAATACAAAATCATTATTTAATATATGAAATCTCATCTATTTCCTTCTTATTCTTACCACAAACCAAAATCATTGGCCTAATTGGCATGATGTCTTGGTTTTGAATGAAAAATATGATGAATATAAAGAGTGGTGTATGTTTGAGTCTAGAAACCCTCCCATATTGTCAAGACGTAGAAGTCCTATCCATGTCAAATTTCGGGTGCATCTGACATTTTGAAAAAAATCAGCGTTGGCCCCATTCACTTGGGTCATTTATTTGCCCCATCGTGTACTCTAGACCTAGGTACAATGTATTTTAATAGTTTGTTTTCGCTTCATAGGCAAAGAATTAGAAAAGCGAAATGATAGTAACAAGATGGGTGGAGTATATAGAATTGGGTATGTGTGAGTATTTGAATTAAAAGAGCCACTTCCATACTCGTCAAGGCATGCAAAGTGATGTTCCATGTCAAATTTCAGTTCATGCAAAAACATTTTTTGAAAATTTCAGCGTTGGCCCCATTCCCAGTTGGTACCATCATGTAGTATATCCCTAGTACAATGTATTTCAGTTGTTTCCTTTAAAATATGATGGAGATGCTTAGTGTCAGCATCCCTAGTACTACAAAGGGAATGCAATAATGTTGATAAGAGGTATAATCATGCAGATTAAGGTTATTTTATGTCTTTGTTTTTCTCTCATCTAAGTACTCTTTTGATCCATATATAATATTAGTAGGAAATCATTATTTAAATGAAGTCATCTATTGCCTTCTTCTTTCCACAACCAAAATCTTGGGCCTAATTGGCATGGTGTTGATTTTGAATGACCTGGATGTTGATATATAGAGTGGGTGTGTAGTGATCTTTGGAGTCTATAAACCCTCCCACATATTTTATGTCAAAGACATGTAGACAATCTATCCATGTCAAAATCTACAGTGCATACAAAATTTGAAAGAATTCAGCATAGGCCCCATTCCACGGTCATTATTGCCCATCGCTGTACTCTATATCCTAGATACTGATGTATTTTAATAGATTTTTTCCTTTAAAATTCGACCAAAGAAAATTAAAATGGAGTAGGGATGAGATGGGTTGATATATATAGAGTGGGTATGTGGTGATCTTTGAGTATAAATATGAATAAATGAACTTCTCTTAGTTTCAAAGGGAATAGTTATTACTCTCTACTAAACAAGACCAACCATATGAAGGTGGAAACTCTCATATGGCCCCTCCCCCTCACATCACTCTCAATTCCCAATGCAATCTATAAAATATAAAATAAAAAACAACATAGTAATCATGCATAGAAACTAACTAAAAACAAAATATTGAAATAAAACTTAAAAATATATAATTAACCCACATAAAAATTATTTAAAGAGAGAATAATTCATACAAAATTAAGAAAATATCTGATTCATTACCTCTCATCCAGCAGCATTTGTATAATCATTCTTATGTATCTTCATCTTGATCATCCAGCTGGGCATATGTATCCAGCCTGTCTCATCCATCCATCTCAATCTCTATCTCATTCTCCTCTCAGGCCATGTTCTTCCTGCTCTAGCTCTACATCCTATTATTCTTCAATATCATTATTCTTCATCTACAATATGCTTTATTGGCCTTCCTCTTGGATCATATCTAACAACAAATGACCAATCCCTCTTACACAGAACCTTTGAGTGCAAAGACTTGTTCATTGACTTGGAAACCTTAAGCGGTCATTTTTCTTTTCAAAAGCTATTTTTAATCATTGGAAATTTGTTAGCATGTTGAATAACAATTCTTTCCCCATCACGTTCATGCATTCATAACATATACCATTTGACATAGAACAAAACTAATTTGGAGGAATTAAAGTCACACTCTCAATTATATCATTCCTTAAACCCATAGTATCTATTTGATTCGGGGCGTTTGTCACTCATAGAGGAATCATTAGTGACTTGGAATACTGCTGTTATCCCACTATCAAAAAATTCCCTAGTTTCATCCAACTATTTGATGTAGGGAATTTACGACCATTGCACCACATAGCCCAACTTGTGGTGTTTCCAAGTACAATATGAGGAGACATGTAAAGATGCATTGTCAATTAATAATAAACAAATTTATACAGCTTGGAAAGTATAGTATGAAAAAAACACCTATAGTCACACATTGATATAATATAAAATGAAATTGAATAAAATGGGTGATTTGCTTGCCTTTCCATCTTTCAAACCACATTGACTTGGAAAAACATAGCGGTCGTTTGTTTTTTCAAAAACTGTTGTTTTAATCATCGGAAATCCGTTTGCATGTTGAATAATGGTTATTTCCTCATCATGTTCATGCATTCGTAACCTATACCATTTGACATCGAACAAAAATAATTTGAAGGAATTAAAGTCACACTCAATTATATCATTCAAAAACCCATAGTATCTATTTTCATATTCTCGAGGACGTCTGTCACTCCTAGAGGAAACATTAGTGACCTGGAAAACTGTAGTTATCCCACTATCAAAAATTTTCCTAGTTTCATCCAACTATTTGATGTGAAATTTACGACCATTGCACCACATAGCCTTGTGGTGTTTCAACTGCAATATGAGAGACATGTAAAAGATGCATTGTCAATTAAGAATAAACAAATTTATACAACTTGGAAAGTATAATATGAAAAAAACACACCTATAGTCACATCGATATAATATAAAATAACTGAATAAAATGGGTGAATTTGATTTCCTTTCCATCTTTCAAACAATATGACAAATCTATTTACCTCTGCGTAACATCAGAATCTCCATTATGACGAGCTTCTTTAACCAATTTAGACAATTATTTTCATGATAAACTACCACCGTGACATTTTTTACATTTATCAATCCATACCTTTATCCAGTCAAGATTGTTTGCAGTGTATAAATGTAGTGCATCCCAATCTCGATCAACTCACTGATCAAAAAATCACAATTCACCAATATTAAATATTAGTTATAACCATGGTAAATATTAATAAATGATGAAAGAATAAATATTAAATGAGTATGATCGTATACACAAAATAATGAAAATTTATATTTATTACAAATATCCACAATTTAATTACCTCTCACTTTCTTCATTATACTTTTCCCCAACAACTGCTCCCCTTCAAATATTTTGATGGAGTTCACATTCCAAATGCAATCCACTGCATGCATAGCTTGTGCTGCTAATTTAGGAAGATACTGAATAATATACACCATGGATTAATATACCATATATCCCTCCACCATAGAACCCTCAGGACATGCACTTTGTCTAACCAAAGCAATCAATGATTTCAAGTGCCTCTCCACCATCCACATTGACCTTGTGTGTATAGGTCCACACATTTCAATCTCCTCAACTTGGTGTATGAGGTAGTGTTCTTGTGCATTCAAAAA
>SNQJ01S0247444.1:0-13062 GCA_010110895.2 Picea sitchensis
TAAACGTCTTTCTCTCACCCCACATCTTTTTACAAAAAATAATACAGTTACGGGAAAGGGCCTCCAGTTTGCATTCTTATTTCGTTCTTCGTGCAAAAGTTTCTCTTTATTTTAACCAAATTGAAACAGCATTGAAATCTTCTATTTAAATCATTTTCCATATTGGTATTGTTCCTCAATGACTGTTCCTGCAGCAACTCAACCAAATATTCAACCCGGACTATCTAACCAAATACATATCGCTTTAAATCTTTTTGACACAATCCTTAAAACTGCAAACACCCAGGAGGAATTGGAACGTTCATGGGCAGCCATTGAACAAGACATCACTACCCAGGAACAGTTGGAAGCTAGACAACGAGAACGTAGAAATCATCATTAGTTTCCCATACCGAAGGTTAGTGTAATTCTTTATCAACCTTTAGTATACTTTCAGATGCCTTGACACTGTACTTTAAAGCCTTAAGTACAGACTCAGGAACAACATGCTCTATAACGCTAATGTCATATGTTTTGAGGTATTCATAGGTCTAGGCAAACACATCAACAAATTATTTTAACAGCTCAGTATACTTGGCCCTCTGCTCCTTTGACAAGGTATTAGACAACTTGACAAACTTTGGATTCTCTCTATTCCAATATTGCACTCAGCCACATCAACATCATCATTTGAGATTTTTCCCTTTACTACCACATCATTTCTATCAAAAAGAATTTCCAAAGGAACTAGTCCTTTGGGGATGTGATTGCTAGGAAACTGAACAATATTTTTCAGGAAATCATCAACATAGGGATCGGCTTCAGAAATACGGTCTTGATCAATATTCAATGATGAAATCTCCTCTACAGTCTCTAGGAACCTTTTTATTTCAAGGTCATCCTCAAACACCTTCAAATGCTTGACATTATCAGGTATGGAGGGCCTGCATTTTACTTCTATATCATACCTGAACTTAGGTGGCATAGGAATTCTGAAATTTCTCATCGAAACAACCAGGGAATCAACCATAGTGTTTTCTCCTCTTGGAATAAATGATATATTGAAAGCTAGTAAAAAACTGTCAATGAGGTCCCATAATTCATTTTTGTAATTCCTAAGACGAGGGTTTTTGGCCTGATAAACATTCATGATCTGCTGGATAATCAGCTCAGCATATCCAAACAATGATATCTCTTCAATCCCCATGTCATTTGCAGTCCTTAAGCCCAAAACAAGAGCTTTGTACTCTGCCACATTATTGGTGGCTTCAAATTCTAATTTGTAGGACAAAGATATAGTTTCCATAGTAGGGGAAGCAAGGACTACTCCAACACTAACACCTTCTCTAGAAGAGGCTCCATCAAAGAAAATTTTCCACACAGAGGTAATTGGAGGAGAATCTTCAAGGGGGTTGAGGGACTTCTTTCTGATCTTAAGAGGAAACTCAGGGGCATTAGTGAGCTGTAACAAGCTATATCCCAAGTCAATATCCAGAGCAAAAATAGGGTGATTGGTGGCATCTGCCTCATCACTGATGATGTAGGCCAGCTAAGCTTCCCTGCATAGTCTTATGTGCTCCCCTGCAAAGACTAGAATGGTAGCATATGCGAGGTCCATATGCAACGTTCCCCCAAGCCTT
Source organism: Picea sitchensis (assembly GCA_010110895.2). NCBI lineage: Eukaryota > Viridiplantae > Streptophyta > Pinopsida > Pinales > Pinaceae > Picea > Picea sitchensis. The sequence goes on from SNQJ01S0247444.1 coordinate 1,620, forward strand.
TTTATCCAAGATCTTGAAAATAGCATGCCAAACTTGGGAGGAACATCAGCCACCATAATATCCATGACCACACTTTTCATGGGCAACTGAAACAAGGTTACCACCTGATCTTTGATGACCCCAAGACATTGCACCCTCCTAGAGTCAAAGGAATACAAGTCATGGTAATATTTTGTGACTTCCAGCTCGAGTTCTTCCATGACAGTTTTGGGCATGAGATTATGGCAAGCCCCTGAATCCATCAGACAATTATGCAACACCTTGTTGTGTATGTTCAGTGATGTGTAGAAGGGAGGGGATGAATCATCTCTATATTCTACCATAGGACCTAAGATGACTGCTGGATTTTCGTCTTGGAGACTCACTGAGTCTATGGAATGATAGGATGGTTCGGACTGCAGTATCTTATAGAGGGACCTTTTGAAATCTTTATGTTTGACTAGCTCTGAAATGGGCACAAGAATTCTGATTTTTTGAATTTCATGCTCAAAGTTAAAGGAGGAAGGAGGCTTCATAATTTCTCTCACCTCTGGGACAAGGTCTTTGGCTATTGGCGAGGGATTCTGAGTTTTATTTTCCTTGGCGATATTTGTTGCATGCTTAATAGGTTTCTCTGTTATGAGAGGCTAATTAGGGATGTCAGACTTCCCTTCTTTCTTCTTAGACCAGAGGTTGTATTTATTGGGACTGCTATTGGCCCCTTCCCCCTTACTCAACTCATTTATTTGACTATTCATGAGGAATTCTTCGTATGAAGATTGAGTTAAATGAGGAAATGGGGAGGTGTCTCCAATATAGTGAATCTCAGGGTCCAACTCCTCTTCTTCCCTCTCCTCGTCAATAACAAGGTTGTTCTGAAGAGGGGTATGGACTTTATGATCGTTTCTGTCCCTGTCCCTTTGTTCCCTTGGCATAATCTGAGGCTCATTGTTATTCGGCCTCCTGAATTTTCCGCTGTTGTCAATGTTTTGAGGATTTCTATATGTCGACCTCCCCTCCACTTTCATTTTCTCCATCTTTGCAGATAGGGACTTTACCCTTTTGGTCAATTCATCTACTTGAGGGTGAGCTGCAGAAGAACCAAAGGTTGAGGTCTCAACTCCGGTCCTTCCCTTTTCTTTGTCAAACTTTCTTCTGAGCCTGTCAACTGCCAACACATTAGATTCTATTTCCAGGGATGCATATTGCATGTTAGCCAAGGAAGTAGCTCTTCTTTCTCTAATCAGGAGGCAAAAATCGGGGTCAAAAGCACTAGCATAAGTTATTTTAGCAGAGGCTTATGTAGGCTTTATCTCAGTAGGGATCTTATTGTACATCTTGTTGAATATTTTGGAGAAGTCAGAGACAGATTCTCCCTCTTTTCTCTTCAGGGACGCAAACTCTTTAATATAATACATGAAATCCTTTTTATCCCGCCACTGTCTCAAGAAGGCATCATCTAGAGCCTCAATCCCAACAATAGATCTGAGGGTTAGCCCCCTAAACCATTTCCTAACCTCACCATCAAGGTTCTGGACAAAGACTCTCATCCATACATCTTCATTTTCAATATTTAGTTTGTCTACATAACTGTAGAAGGTAGAAAGGTGCTCTTCAGCAGTTACATATTCCTCTCAAGTGAATTTTGGCATATATTTCAGGTAATCTCCAGCAGGGAGAGCATTCATGGGCTGAGGTAGAATTAGAGGGGCATATCTTGTAGCCACTATGGCATCCATTCAGTTTCTGGGAGGATTAGCACCTGCCATAGGGATGTGAGATTGAGGAGAACTCGAAGGTGAAGGTGTTGGGATAGGGAAGGTTGGGACTGAGCTTCCAAGGGGAAAGGGAAACAACAAAGGGTTTGGAGAGAGAGAGGGAGGGCTTGGAGGAAGTGGGGTTTCTCTTTCTGTGGTAGTGGCAACAATAATAGGAGGAGGAGTGGTGAAACCTAGGGTAGGAAAATATTCTAAGGCACTGGGTCTAAACCATGGTACAATTTTAGGGGAGAGTGGAGTGACAAGAATTTCTCCCTCAAGTCCCAGACCAGGAGAGGAAAAATAAGCAAGAAGACTCCCAAAATTTAATGTTTGAGAAACTCCAACAAAAGGTATAATAGTAGAATGAGAAGCAGAAATTGGAGTTCTTACAGGAGCAAATTGAAGATCATCAGATATACCTGGTTCAATAGTGGAAGTACCTTTTGGTAGGGCCTTTGACTTTCTGATAATCTTCTCTGGGTCCACTTCAGGTGTTGCTAGGGGCAGCTGTGGAGTAGACCTTGTGTGTCTGCCTTTGGAAGCCACATCTTAAATAGTGGAGTTGTTCCAGTGGAGTCGCCAGGTGCACAGTCACAATCTTGTTGTACTGGGCTCTGATGCATCTTTAGACCCAATAAGCTTTGTCATTCAATTCCAGGGAAAAATCTCCAACTTCGTCCCCGACAGCAGTGCCAGAAATGTTAGCACCAGAAGTCACCCCTGGATTGCAATAGGGATGAGCCTGATACCCATCAGTTGTATGTCACAGTAAACAAGTTTAAGGATGGTCTAATAGATGCAGTCTCAAGACTGTATCGCTTTAACTCAGAAAACTAGGTTGGAGATGTGTAGATAAGTGAGGTCTCGATCTAACTTAAGCCAGTAAATTTGTGTAGTGGTGAGTAGGTAGAAGGAAGGTGAGAAAGTATTAAGGTCTGCTCTAGACATCTAGCCTTCCAGCATCCTTTGGAGGAAAAGTCTCAGATACAAGATCCTCTTCGATCTGAAAACTTCAAGAAACTGAAAACGCTGCAACTACAGATATAATCAAACCTACATTATACTATAATCATAGGACCCGACTGGATCCTCCATGTCTGGGATTTTAGAGTCAGAAGAAAAATGTAAAGAAAGGAGATGGGTTCCATTAAACAAGAAGTCTCAAGGATCAGTTCATAACTAGAGAACCAGAGTCCTCCTCAAAACATTACAATCAGAGCTTAACTCTACAATCGACCCTAACAAAATGGAAAAAATGCCTACATATACTGAGAACTGGCTCTGCTGTTGGAGACACAATCATGTCATGAGTTTAAGGCTTTGTGTTGATGAGTTTCTCTTTTGGGATGCGCATGCAGACGTTGGTCAGACTACCCATGCAGTCTTCTGTCAGATGCGATCTCTATCAGTTCAGACTGACAACCTTCCTCTGCACTTCGTCCCTTTCTAACCTTCTATTTATGGAAGGAGACGATATCTCACCCACCTTCCATATTTACATTAGCTGCTCCCTCGAGATTTGAGTGAACGGAGTCAACATCTGCGCTTGAAGACATGATTGTCTTCCCTTTTACTTCTGTGCCTTGTTGGATACATGCAAGGAAGACTGGCTAGCAACCATGGATGTTGATGGGGAGGAACGGGAAAGGCTTTGGGTACAGCTTCAGCAGGATACGACACATGTTCGGTGTCCAGGTGGAAGGTCATGGCAACGATGCGGCGGGGACAAAGGGTGTGGTGGTGAAGGGAGAGAGGGGATGATCATATAGGTGGAGATGACATGGGAGATAGATGGCGGTTGGTGAGGGGTGGAGGCAGAACGGGGGATGTGACATGAGACGGGGAGTGGAATACACATGACAGGTGGGGATATAGTGAGGAGCGGCACTGACACAACGACAGAGGAGGGACGGGTAAGTGGAAGACAAGTGTCAGCAGGAGGTAAGGGAGGTAAGCGAAGGAGGTAAGTGGTATGTCGGAGGGGGCGGTAGGTGGTTAGTGGTTTAGCACGTCGGGGGGGGGTTCTGATTTCATGAGGAGGCACCATGATAGTGGAGGGCCTGAAACTCAAAACCAACATATCGTACCCCCCCATTAAAGGCAGAAAGGCACGGGGGGGTCTGGTATGGAACCTGTGTCATAGATATGAATGCACAGATCTCGACTGTCCATATCTACGTGCTCATTAGCATGATGTGCTTGAGAATATAACTTAGAATAAGTGGGTTTTTAACTCATTCTTTCCATTTTTAACCAAAGGGGGGCCATTTCTTAAGAAAACACCCCCTTACGAACATATGTGATAACAGATTGTACAAAAAAAATTGTAAATCAAAATTTTCGAACCCCTAGTCTAAGACTCTCCTTCTTAATACATGCATATTCCAACTTTGATGCGATAATATGAGCCGACATGTGTGGCATACTCCACCAAAAGAGAGTACAAAATTCCATGAAAGGGATTATATTAAAAAGTTAGGTCTTGGTGCATGTATACATCTTTCATATACTTTTAGGAGCATACTTTTGGATGCCTTTCATTAGTACTTTGTATGCATGTATACATCTTTCATATACTTTTAGGAGCATACTTTTGGATGCCTTTCATTAGTACTTTGTATGCATCTATCTTTGACTTTCATATACTTTTAGGAGCATATTTTTGGATGCCTTTCATTAATATTGTGAAAGTGAAGAGAGTAGGGTTTATTACTCTATATTTATAATAATAGATTCAAAAAAAGATAAATACTAAAATCTTCAAACCCCTATTCTAAGAACTCTGTCTTAAACCATGCATATTCCAACTTTATAATAGATTCAAAGAAACATAAATCCTAAAATCTTCAAACCCCTAGTCTAAGAATCTTTGTCTTAACCCACCCATGCATATTCCAACTTTGATGCGATTATATGAGCCGACATGTGTATTAAGAGGTTAAGTCTTAGTGCATGTATGCCTATATATATATATATACTTCCTTCTGAAGCATACTTTTGAGTTTTGATTTTTACATACACTTACTTCTAAGAGCATATTTTTGATTTACTTCAAAGAGGTTAAGTGCATGTATGCTTATATATATATATACTTCCTTCTGAAGCATACTTTTGAGTTTTGATTTTTACATACACTTACTTCTAAGAGCATATTTTTGTATACTTTTCATTAGTATTTTGAAAATGAAAAGGGTTATATATATATATATAATTAATTAATTAATTAATTGGTTGGTTTCTTCTTAATCTATGTATATTCAAAGAATATGAATTGACATGTGTGTCGGCCTACTACACTAAAAGAGTACAAAATTCCATGAAAGGGAATATATTAAGAGGTTAAGTCTTAGTGCATGTATTCTTTTATCTTTGATTATATATATATATATATAAATTTCAACTTTTATATATATACATATATATATATATATAAGTTTTAACATATATATAAATTTTAACTTATATATACACACTTACTTATAAGAGCATATTTTTGGGTGTCTTTCATATATATATTTGGTTTCTTTTTAATCTATACATATTCTAACTTTGATGTGATAATATGAGTTGACATGTGTGGCCTATTATACTAAGAGAGTATAAAATTCCATGAAATCTTGGTGCATGTATGCTTCTATCTTTGACTTTCATATATATATATATATAGACTTACTTCTAGAGCATATTTTTGAGTGCCTTTTATTAGTATTTTGAAAATGAAGAGGGTTATATATGTGTATAATGATGTTGGTGATATAAACAAATGTGTATTGATGTGGAAATGATAGGATAGGTTGAATTTATTTATCATATATATGTAATTTAGTGAATTAGTTTAATTAATTTAAATAAACTCTTTTAAGATAAAGTTTGTTATAATGTTTATGGTGATATAGCTTGGTGGGCTAGCTTGAGTGGTTGAGTATTGTGAATTACAAGTAAGAGGTCATGGGGTCAAGTCTCCATGATGGTTTCCTCTGTAGATAATATTGGGCCTCACTCGATATCTTTGTGGAGTTACAACAATCAATCGACCTACCTCCTGTACCATCCTCAAAATGAGGGGTTTACCATCCTGACCTTTAGGAAACAACTTTCCAGTGTTCTAAGGAGATTTGGAATGGATACAAGACAATGCAAATCCATCAGGAATAGTTTTGGAAGCACGATAACTAGACAAAATCATTTTAAGAGTGAATTTGGGAGTTATGAAATGGTTTTATAGGAGTTTCTATTGTTGGGAGCTTCTACACATTCCCTAATAGAGCTTCCACACGTTCCCCATAGCTCCTAATGCCCACACATAGAATGCAAGCTAATACACTCTTAACACTCAAATAGAAAACACAACCTACAAAGAATGAAGATGAAAAACTTCTTGAAAATAATAAAAAAAGGAAATATACCTTCCATACAAATGCCACCATATGTACCCATGTGAGAAAACTAAACAAACCATATATATGTGAGTCACATTAAGGTGAAAATAGTATAATGTAGACATAGGGCATGACTATCATATGTACTAGCAAATATCACACGACAAAGAGACAATTATAACACAATTCGACACAAGAAACACAATTTTATTCCCAAGACAAATATCATGACTATCATATGTACTAGCAGATATAACAAGACAAAAAGATATAACACAATTCGGTAGAAGAAACACAATTTTATTTCGAACACAAATATTGGTTGTACCCCAACGCACCAAAAAAAGTGTGAAGGAACAAACAAAAGACAAATTTGTACATATGCATGAACAAATAGACTAAAACAAAGAATAATATTACAAGGTATTTATTTTTCTAAATATTGTTGCCCTTTTCTTCTTGAAATTTATCTCCAACACAAAACACATAAAACATTAAATTAAAAAAAAAACAAACAAAGGTTTTAAAAGTTTTACGGATACCATTAAAATTTTAAAATGATGAATTTTTTGGGGATGAAATTTATTATATGGTTATCTAAAAAACATATTCCTCAATTTTGTGATCTACACCTCAATGAAAAAAGTGCAAGTTGGAGTTATCCACAAGAATCAAATGAAAAATAAAATGGATACTTTCAAACACCATCTCAACAAGTGTTGCATGGCAGCGGAGTCCCTGCTAGGTTGGGATGGGAGTAAATGTGAAGTAGTAGAGACACGTGGGTAGAAAGTTGAAGTATATGTGGTTTGCATGCAGAACATAGTGAAGTAAATATACAGTTTTATACATATGAAATATGTACTTTTATACATACGGAATATGTACTTGTATAAAGTATATATTTAGATTTATACATACGAAATTTGTACTTTTATAAAGTATGGGGATGAGATTTTATACAGCATGCACGGAGCCCTCATTGCATACTTAGCCAGTTTTTGGATCGCAAGTTCTCGGGGTGGTGGGTTCAAAGTTGGGCCTCTTATGTTCCGTGGCCTACAAATAGGACCGACAGTTCTGTGATATACAAAATGACAGGCGGAGTGGCGGACTATAGAAATTTATCAGAAATTAATAATGTGAGTTATACAATAGAATAGTAATAAGGTCTATTACATAGGTTCGTGGAGAAAAAACACCAAAACATTAGCATTGTCGAACTATTTTTCTTTAAAACTAAGGCTTTTCTTGGACAAAAAATATATAGCATTTCCGAATTGATTTTCTTTGCACATGTTTTACAGCGCATGGATGGAGCGGTCATTCCATACTTAGCCAGTTTTTGGATCATGGGTTCTTGGGCCGTCGGTTTCAAAAATGGGCCTCTGTTGTTCCGTGCCCTATACAAATTGACAAGTAGGCTTGCGAACAATACAAACTTATTATAAAATAAATAATGTATGTTACATATCTCTGGATATTACATGAACATTTAAAACATCAACGTCGTTGAAGACCAAAAAATTAGCATACAATAGGAATTTTGCACCCAACAATTCCATCATATACATGAGACAATAATTTATAGAAGATTATAACATTGTACGAAGATTTATACTAATTTGTATAATGCTATAAAACTTCATACATTTTGTACTGAACAATTACGCAGTTGTGGGTTGGCGGAGTTTCGGGTTCACACTTTTCATGTCCAGTGTGTTACGTGATATACATTTTGCACGAAAAACTTCCATCATATACATTTTTCAACGAACAATTCTGTGATATACATGACAGAGAGAAATTTATAGAATATTATAACATTGTATGGAGATTTAAAGTAATTTATATAATGCTATAACATGTCTTAGTTAATGAATAGTATAATCTATTTTTTAAATTTTATTCAATATATATTTTTTATAAGTAAGATTGTATAAAATTCTGTCAAAATAAAGGAGTATAGAGAATTTCCATGGTTTCAAGCTGTAAATACTGAGCTGCCCTGAGGGAAAACCAACTCAGCCAGGCAAACCACTTCATAACTTAAGTGTAGATTGTCACTGATACAAAAAGAGTTCAAAATTTTGGCCCGTAAAGGTGGGCGCTAGAACTGTAGAAAGTGTAGATAGCCTAATTATAATAACCATGGAAAAATGCATGAAAGGTCGGCATGCACATGACAAAAAAATAGACAAAAATGACAGAGATCATCGGTATGGGTTGTAGTGCGGCGATGCGGCCATGCAAAAGGCACAAAATGTCGTGTCCTTGGGAGGAGGTGACTCCTCCTGGAGTGGTGTGCGGTCCAGTTGCATAGCGTTCTCTATCTCTGATGGCAGGTGCTCTTCCTTCTAGACTTCCTCTGGGCGTGATGGAAGCCTCTGGTCATCGCAGTTTACGTCTGCGTGGCCCAAATTTTCTAGTGGAAACACTGGTGTCGAGGTTGTTGTTTCTTGGGTTGCCTTTGGTGCGAGGAGATGAGCACCTTGTAATGCGGAGAACAACTGCAGGAGTCGAGAGGCTTTGTCGTCCAGGTTCTATAGGTGGAACAGTAGGTCATCCATGTCTCGACGCAGGTCGAATACTAGGCTCTGCACTAGTGCAAGGCCTGTTTTCCACTCGCATTCTGGGTCAGCGTTGGAACCCACTCGAGATTGGGGTTGTTGTCGTGAATTTTGATTGGCTTCCAGACCATCCATCTAAAATTGGGTTTCGTGAAGCTGGTCCTGAAGCGACTGGGTGGTTGGAGAGTTGGGAGGGGCCAAAAGGCTTGGGTGTGAAATGGATGCGTAATTGGCTAAAGGTCCTGGGTTGTTGTTTAGTGAGGCCCCTGAGCAGTCCAACTCCTCCATTCTATTGGCAAGGGATGCAGGAAGGGGCGAGAGAGATGCGAAAATTTGAGTCGACTGTGCTAGGGAGGAGGACAAGGTGGCCAGAGAGGAGGAGGATAATAGGGAGGGAGCAAGCGGGGGATGCAGGACTAGGCAGGGTCAGTTTGGATGGCAGGTTGGTCGACCTTTGGACTTCCTTCGTAGCCAGGGAATCTCCGGGGTAGTGGGAGAGAGAAAATGCAGAAGGAATAGAGCAGGGAAAGATAAGTGCAGAGCAGGGAAAGGATGAGTAGGAAGTCGAGCTCTGAGAAGAAAAAGAAGGAAAGAATGAGCCATCTGGACCCGCTAGAGCAATTGAAATAAGCTGGGCAGCTGATGAGGTTCCATAAATGGCTGCACATGCAGAGTAAAGGCACAGTGAGGGTGTTGGTCCATCGAAAGGATGCGAAGGCAGAGCAGGGTGCACTAAGAGTAATGGCGCCATGCCTCGAGTGAGCTGAACTTGAACTGATTAGGCAGCTGGGAGTGAGTGGCATGCGGTCGTCACATCGCTGACACCATGGAGTATCGCTCCTGGTTTCTCTGCTCCACGCGTGTGTTGTACTAGCAACCCATCTGCGGGAAAGGGAATAAATGTGAAGCAGTACAAAAATGTGGGCATGACTATTGTTTAGATATGCTTTTCATATGGTCATGGAAAAAATACACATAAATAGTAGTAACGGGTTGGTACGCTGAAATTCGGGCTTTGTTGTTTCGTGGCCTACAAATTGCACCCAGAGTTCCACGACATACAATTTGACAATTGGAGTTGTGGACTATTTGATATTTAAGGGCGTACATATGTTACAAAGAAGAGCTACTTGATACCAAATATGTAATTTGATTAAGTAGATATATAGACCATTGTGGCTGTCGGGCTGGCAGGCTGAAAAATTGTGTTGCCATAGGTTCGTGGACAAAAGCATAAAAAGACTACCAACACCGAATTAGTTTTCTTTAAAACAAAGGCACGGGAGTTTCATTCTGGGTTGTCAGGGTGGTGGGCTGAAAATTGGGCTACTGTTGTTCCGTCGCCTACAAATAGCACCGAGAGTTCCGCGAAATACAAATTGAGAAGCGGTTTTGCAAACTATTTGAATTTTTGGATCGCGGGTTCTCGGGCTGTCGGGATGAAAAATAGTTTTATGTTGTTTTGTGGCCTACAAATATCACTGAGAGTTCCGTGATATACAAATTTACAAGCGTTCTTGCGGACTATTTGAAATTTTGGATCGCGGGTTCTCGGGCTAGGGGGATGAAAATTGGCCTTTTGTTGTTCCGTGGCCTACAAAAATCAAATATGTAATTTGATGAAGTAGATATATAGAGTATGCACAGAAGATTCATTTTGGGTTGTCGGGATTGCGGACTGAAAATTGGGCTTTTGTTGTTCTGTGGCCTACAAATACCACCAAGAGTTCTGTGATATACAAATTGACATGCTGCTTTGAGGACTAGAATTTTTGAAGGGCAGGTTCTCAGTCTGGCGGATTGAAAATTGGGTTCCTATTGTTCCGTGGCCTACAAATAGTCTGTAGAGTTCTGCGATATACAAATTGACAAACAGACTTATGAACTATTTGAAATTGAAGGTGCTCATGTCGAACAAGTTTAGCATTCCCAAATTAGTTTTCCTTTTTACATATGCTGCTAAAGTAAAAATAAAAATAAAAATAGTATCAATGTATGTTACATAGACTGGTGAAGAAAAGTATGAAACAAATATGATTCCCGAATTAGTTTTCTTTAGAAAAGAGGCTTCTCGACTTAGGCAATTTTTGGATCGTTGGTTCTCGGGTTGGGGACCTGAAAAATGCGTTTTTGTTCTTATGTGTCCTACAAATACCACCAGCAGTTCCACGATATACAAATTGAGAATTAGACTTGCGGAGTATTTGAATTTTAAGGAGCTCGTGTCCCAAAAATTCAGCATTCGCGGATTAGTTTTCTTTACATAGGTTTTACATATGCTGGTGGAAAAGAGGGCAAAAAGTATATTACCAGTGTCTGTTACATAGGGAGGTGGGCAGAAGAACAAAATAAATAGCATTTCTGAATTAGTTTTCTTTAAAACAGGGGCTCCTCAACACAATAAATTGAAATTTATGAAATTATAGGTTTCTGCAGACCATAAACTATACATAGAAAATACTTAATTTTTTAAAGTAGACATTTACTTTTATAGATACGAAATATGTACTTTCATAAAGTATGAGGATGAGATTTTATAGAACAACGAAAGAGCCCTCATTCCATGTCCTACAAAGAGCAGGCAAAGATACACGGTGTACAAATTGAGAAGCGGGCTTGCAGACTATTTTAATTTTAAGGGCCTTTGAGACAAACATTGTGCAGGACATGTTGCAAACATGCAAGAAATGACAATCTCTTTATGTTTTAGTAGAAAGAAAGTAGTGAACACAATTTTACGACATTTATATAAAAA